>MINK01003668.1:0-16464 GCA_001735545.1 Phormia regina
TATATATATATATATATATATATATATATATATATATATATATATTCCAATAAGTACTAATTTCCCAAATAATAATAAAATCCAAATATTTTTGATAAAGTACCATTTTCAAAAAAGTACCAAATTTTGGAAAAAATAAATTTTCAAAAAATTTTATAAAATATATATTTTCTAAGAAACCATTTCTAAAAATAGTATTAATTAAAAAAAAAAATATAAAATTTAATTTTAAACAGATTTTTTTCTTAAAGTTACATGTGATATTTCCTAATACTTTATCATTTAATTCGGATCTAAAACATAAAAAAGGAAGATGACATTATAAAAAATCGATTTTTTACTAAAACAAATTCAATAAATCGATTTTAAAACAAAGACGTTAAAAATATTTGCCAACAAATTTATTCATATAAAATTGGTAGTAGCGACAATTGTAATCATTTTAAAAACTTAAAATAATATTTATAAATATTAAAATATATTAGTTACGTATTAATTACATAATATTTTTTTATTAATTTATTAAATAGAAAGTGTCATTAATTCCCAACAAAAATTATTATTTATGTATCACGTTTAATTGTTGTAATTTTAAATTGCAAATTAATATTAAAATAGCAAATATATGCAGATAAGTAAAGAAAAAATTTTTAATTAAAATTTATGTTTTGCTGTAATTAAAATTTAATTTTTCATACGATATTTTTTTGTATTATAAATTGCAAAGTTTTATTACTTCATCTATAATACGCAACTTGAATACAAGGCAAAATATTTAATTCCCATTACAATCAATGTTTACAATTTTAAAAGAAAAAAAAAACTTGTATTTTATTTATGCCTCTAAAGCAGAAAAAAATCATATTTATGGCCATGGCTAATTCTTGTAGATCATCTTTATTATAGAATATACTAAAAGAACAGAGTGGTTTAGTAAGAGTTGTAAATATGATATATATATAAAATATAAAGACAATAAAATTTAAAAAATCAATTGTTTAATTAACACTTTAAGAGATCATTAATACATACAGATTGATTCATTTTTATTAACCATGAAATGTGTCAGAGTTAAATTTTAAATGTCACCTCTTTTTAAAATCCCTTGTCTCTTCTGTGCATTGTCAGCAAAATAATAGTTATTCTGTTTTTTAATTTTACTTTCAATTATTTTTGTAACAAGTAAAAAACCCTAAAACTAGTAAATAAAGATTTTTTTCAAAAACAACTTCAATTAACCTTGAGCATTTTGGCCTTTTTTATTTTAACAAAAAAAGAAAAAAAAAAAACAGAACGCTAAAAAAGTAAAGTAAAAGATTGGAATAGAGTTTTTAAAAATACAAAATATCTACCTATGCGTTTAAACACAAGTATTGTTGTTTTTTTTTTTTTAGGAAATGGGTGTTTTTCTTTAAATATAATTAATATTGAAGTTCTTTTTTCACATTTTCATTTTGCTTATTGTTTGGTTTTATGATTTTGCAACACCTTCGTTGAGACACACCTCTCGATTAAAACGTACAACCGTAGTAATAATAACAATAAAAAAAATAATAATAAATTGTTGACCAGTCAACCTGATAAAAGATAAATGGACTACTGCCTTGTTGTTGAAATAAAAAACATAATTTTGTTCAGATATTTCTAACAGTTTAAGGAAGAAATTCATACACACAGAAATTGAATGATAATAATTTATGGTGAAAACAAACTAATAATAAAAAAATAAAAAATGCTACGATTAATCGATCTGTTAGAAATTAAGGAAATTATGATAAAGATTTTTAATGGGGTGTTTTGAGGGGCAAGTTTTATAAAGGTGCCTATTTTAGAGTAATATTTTTTTAATTTTTTCAATATTGAATATTTCTCAGAATTTCATAACTTAATATTACTACACATGCCGCAGAGACATTTACACTGTGAAATATTTTATCGTATGTTTGTCGAAAATGATTAAAATTTGACAAAATCTGGAAATATTTGCAGATGTAAAAAACATTGTGGAGGATATACGAACGATAGTTAGTGTATCGATACAAAAGTTCATAACTCCATAGAAAATATACATTACCACATAAAAAAGCCTATAGCTTTTAAACTATATATAAAAAAATTTCTAGAATATATAAACTTTCATACAAATTACTTATGTATGATTATTATTAAATATTTCTCATACCGTAAGTAAACGTAATAAAATTCTAATGATAATCTTATTCTGCATAAAACACTGCATTTTTTTTCCATTTCAACTCTTTTAAATATCTGTCTAAAACGCACAGTCATTAATTAATTGTTACTAGGTTGACATGATTGATATCACGACACATGTGTACACGAGAATGAGAGTACAATAGATTTTAAAGATTTAAAATTAAATAAACGTTCGTTTGGGTTCTCTCAACATATTTGCACGTTTTCAATGTAAATTCTAAAATGTTTCTTGCTTCAATTGTAAGCATCAATCATTCGTTATTCAAAACACAAAACTAACAATATAAACATTTTGCAACAAAATAAAAAGGAAAAAAAGTTGCAGCAGCACGTGCAATTTCAAAAGTTTTGTAAAATTATTTATTAAATTATGAGCAATTGAATACAAAGTGAAATAAATAAAGAAAAAAAAAAAAAAAAGATTGATTTTAAATTATTATTAGTTTTTTCTTTAATTTTTCGCGAACATTTTTACTAAAGTAACGACTTATGATGAAATTATGCAAATAAGCGCCATAAAAACCTACATTTCAAGTAACTATTCTATGGGATTTTTTTGCAATGAGACTGGTGGTATAAAGTACTTAACATTTTCTTTAAGTACAAAAAAAACAAAACTTCAAAACTTTATTTAAAAATTTTGTGTGCGCTTAAATTGAATGAACAGCCAGTCAGACGGACAGGCAGACACCTAAAGAGTTGATGAAAATTTGAAGTGTCTAAAAATGTTTGATGTCTTAGAGTGTTGGCAAAATGTTATTGTAGCTGTCGATTGCTGATGAAGCTGCTGCTGTGAACGAATATCAAACATTGTTAGTTTTAGAGTTAGATACCGTTCATGAAATATGAAATGATAATAATAGTTTGTTATAGCGTTTGTAACATTTGAAAAAAAAACTTATATATCAAGTCCAGGCTATAGTTTATTGTCCACTCAATAGTCCTGACTATAGTCAATAGTCCTGACTATAGTCTATAGACTTGATTATAGTCTATAGTCCAGACTATAGTCTATAGTTCAAACAATAGTCAATAGTCCAGACTATAGTCTATAGTCCAGACTATAGTCAATAGTACATAGTTCAGTCGATAGTCCAGATTATAATTCATGCTATAGTCTATAGTCCATAGTCTAAACAACAGTCTTTAGTCCAGAGAATGTAGACTATGACCTAAACAAGATGGCTCTTAAGTTAAGTATATTTAAAAAAAACATATATAATTGATTACAAAATAGCATCCACTAAGATCTACTAAGTTCAATCGATTTTCAAATTTTCATATTGTTTCAAAATACTGCAGGCAGTTTTCAACAAGTAGCTAAATTTAATAAAAACACCAAATACGAAAAAAAACAACAACACCTAATATTTTAAATAACAACAACATCATCAATGGCAGCAACAAAATTCAACATCAAAAAAAGTTCACACGCAATCAATATTCAATGAAATATTTTGTAAAGAGAGAGAGGAAAAAAACTGGCATCTGTTAGGTCTACCTGTCGACTAAAACGTTGATGCTGCACATCATCACTAAAACACAAGGTGTTGCAAAGAAAACTTGAAATTAAAAACTCCAAACTAAAATTCAAAAATGTTAATAAAAAATGTTGATTTTATTTTTCCAAATAGAAAAAAAAAAACAAATACCATTTTAGTAATAAAAGAAAATTTAATCATTTATACAAATGATGTTGACATACAATGTTGCATGCTTTTAAAAGAAAATGTTGCTGTTAAAACAATTGTTTATTATAAGAAATTTTATTGCTGATGCTACTGCTGCCATTGCTATTGGCTTGTTTTGATTGATGTCTAAGGCAGCGTTTGATTTCTTGGTTGCTGCTGCTGTTGTTGTCGTTAGAGATGTTGTATAGTATTTGTTTGCTTTTTATAGATAAACACCGATAAATCAATTAATTTTCAATGCTAATGCTTCAATTTTAACACAAACCCATAAATTATAAAATCACACAAACAAACATTAACACACACATACAAGAGGAAAAATCTTTAACATGAAAATTTAAATTGAATAAATAAAACAACAACTGTGCTACGACAACAACAAATGCCACATGTTGTCTCTTTGTAATAAAAAACTTGGAAAATCAAGGAACGTCTTCTAACAAATAAAATAAATATTTGTATTAGTGTGTGTGTGTAATATTTGTATCTATTAAATACCTGTTGTATCTAAAGATTTGCATATTAACCAAGTTAAAGCTTTACTCTTGCTACTAGCCCAGTTAATAAATATCTATATACATTTATATCAGTTTATAATATGATATGAATTTGCCTCTAACTCTAGTGCAAACTTACAACACATTATTGATACACACTCTTATACCTAGTGCATATATGGAAGTATCTCTTCTAGTAAGTTGTTTGTTTGTAGCTGGATCGCGTTAATTTACTACAACATAGTTTTTGTTGCATGTTTATTAGCAATTTGTTGTTATTATTGTGCATATAAGACGCCCAATTAAACATTGGCAAACGAACGCATAATAAAATGTTTTTTTTTTTTTTTTTTTTTTTTAATTTAAACAAGTTTCCATTGTAAAAATCTGTTTACGAGTCCCCTTATTTTAAGATCCCCCTCCTTTCGATTTAATGATTAATGTCTAGAGGTGTTACATTAAGTGGTATTTAATTGTTATTTTAGTTGATAAATGTATAATTAAATAGTTTAGTTAGTTTTTAATCTATTTTAAAAAAGTTTTGTGTTATTTTTTTGTATAATGATTATAATCACTGATGGTGAAATGAAAATTGTAAATTGAAAGGAAAAAATCTCTATTATAAAAGAAAATTGCCTACTGCTCACTATAGAGATCATTAAAAATTATTTTAAGGTGTTTTAACAAATTTTCAAAATATTGGTTAAAAAACTTCTTGTATGATTTTTTTTCCGCAATAAAAACTCCTATATAAAACAATGATTCTGCGGCACGAGATTTTTTCAGTCTATTCAGATGAACGCGATTATAAAGAATATAGAATATATAAAAACAATTTTGCATGATCACAGTTGTATTTTTTTTTTTTTTTTTTTTTTTTAATTTTTTATTACAAATTGGGCTATGATCTCTATGTATTCGCGCCATTTTTTCAAAATTCAATTAATCGCTACTTTTGATACATTTAATCCTAACGTGCACTAACAAGGAACTGAAGAAAATATTTTAAAATCGTCAGTAATCATTACTACGAATCATTTAAGTAGTTTACTTACTCTGCAGAAAATTTGTAGCAATTGGTGCAATAGTACCGGCCCATCAATACCAGTTGGGTACCAATTGACACCAAAGTTCCACTTAAGTACGAATTGACACCTAACAGCCACCAAAAATCCACTTGATTACCAGTGAGAGAGAACTTGCATAAATCGTGCCAAACTAGAAATTCTTTAGGAAATTTCGACAGCTTTTAGGTTCTAAACTTATCTTAACATATTTTCAAGCATCACAAACATATAAATTTTGACTAAAAAGCTGCAATAAATCTGTCAGTACATACGTTTACAACATGAAAATTTTTTTATGAAACTTGATTTTAATTTCCGTGCCCTATTCTTGACTTCTATTTTTTCTCAGCATTCCAATTTTAAACTATTTGGACTTTATATGTTTTCAACTCCGCATTAATGTTAACTTTTCCCACCTAATAGCCTGGGGTAATTTTCTACCAAATGTATTTTAAATTTTTTCATGTGGACCTTTTTTTCTCCCCGAACTTTGTTTCATATCAATGGTCAAATACTTCTGATTGTCATTTATTTGTAGGACCAATATGGATTGTTTATTATTTTATTTAGTAATTTATATCACGTACATATTTTTCATTGCTCCTTTTGATCAAACTCACAACAAGTGAACATGGTTGTCATTGAGAATAATAACTGACATATTTTTCAAAGACAACTAGATCAAAAACAAATTTTAAATATTGTTTGGGAAAAAATTTATTAGATAAAACTTGTATTAAGATTTTTTTCCGATCCACTCCTTATGTAATATTCTACGTATAAGGATTCAGTAATCATATACTTTTTTGAGTCTTAAATGAAAATGAAAGTTTTTTTTTATAAGTTGTCAATTTAATGATAATTTAAATTCTTCTTATATTCCAAGATATCATTTGTTTTGGAATTAAAAGTGAAAATTAAAAATTTAAATTTTTTTTTCATTTCATAAAAAAGTCATGTGTAGTACTGAAGGAGGGGAGAGATAAAATCTCTGTCATTTGATTAAAAATTAGTTCTACATTAAAAAAATTAAAAAAAGTTCAATATTTTACCCAATTTTACTTAAATTTTAAGCTTATTTCATGGGAAAATTGATAAAAACCGTTAGTTAAAATTCGTTTTCTTACTATCACCTAAAGTCATACCCTAAAGATAAAATGAAGACACTTTAACATATTCAAAAAAAAAAACAATTTTTTGTTAAACACCATAAAATTAAAAGGTAATCTAGAAAAAATTTACAGGAAAACAGCTTAGATCCATCATTAATAATTATCCTAAACAGACACATACATCCATCTAAATCCCAAAAAATAAAAATAGAATAAAATATTTAAAGAAAAGCCATTTTTTACAAAATAAAAAGAAATAAGTTTTAAAAAGCTTAAAGCTAAATTCTAACAAATTAGAAGCTCTAAAAAACTGAAGAAATAAAAAAAAGCAAATTCTGAGTGATCGCATGACGTTGATAAACTCTGTGGCAAGTTTGAGAAGAATAAACCATGAAAAAACAAAAATTGGTTGTTAAACAGTTTAAACATTTTAAAAGAGCGAAAAAACAAGCTTGTGGGTGAAATACGAAGAAACTTTAAAGAACTAAAAAAAAAATATGTTTTTTTCTTAACCAAAGACAAGGGACAAGCTGTTATAAAACACATTTGGCGCATGTCAATGTTGCAGCTTAAGCTATTGTTAATATGTACTTACCAATACGAGTTTATAACAAGATAGAAATGTATTAGTGTTGGTTATTGGTAAGGTTAGATTTAAGATATAAATGCAGCAAGAGTCCCTTTTTCATACTTAAAGCCAAAACACAATTTTTAAATTTTAAAAGGTCTTTCTAATTTTTTTTCTTTTTTACCAAAAAAAAGTTAAGTTATTACCAGCTTACATGAGAACTTGTCCATTATACTTGGAAAGACTTAAAACATATACAACAAGGTTCATTGATTAGAGGACACTCATCTACCATGGAAATAATCAAAACGTTCAATCGTTGTCACTTGTGTTTTTTTTTTTTTTTTTGGTTAATTATCGTCTTATATTGATGACAAGCAATTTGTGAACATTTTTCTAAAACATTGCAACCAGAAACATAAAACCATAAAGCCTTACAATCACTGTACAAAAAATATCATATTGTAAAGAGTATGGCTATAATAACATATGGACCCATCTTGCAAATAGCAATGAAACTTGTAGTTTATAGATTGTGTAGGTGTTTCATATAAGAGTTGAGGAGTTCTATCGTTTAAGCTTAAATGAGTTTTAGTTGTTTTTTTTTCTTGTTCATTATCTGTTAACGAATGATATATCTAAAATAAATTAAGATTGTGACCAGTATTAAAACAATGTTTGCTTGTATACTTAGAAAAATTGTTGGAAGAATTATTAAAGATTTGAGATTGCACTATTTTTTATGTTCAGTCTTTATATATTGTGAGATTGATCCCAAAATATCGAACTCAGGACTATTATTATGTGCAGAATATATACCTACTATTTAAAAAAATATTGGAATGATTGTGGTTTAAAACCTAATATATTTTAAAAATTATAATAAATATAATTAAATGCATTCATTCACACCTTACAAATATTCTATGTGAAACTGACATTAAAAACGAAAAAAAAAAAAAATATAGTCAGTAAAGACCGACTATATGATACCCTACACCATTGAGCATAAAAATTTGGCAATATTAATTATGTCCAATTGTGGACTAACTTTTTACTTTTATCAAATGCAAAAATATATAAATATAAAATGAATTAGTACTAACATCTAGATTATTTTATATACTTTAGGGTGAATCCCAGAAATGGGTTTATATGGGTACTATTCTCGTTGTATTTAATAATGTTGTTACTACTTACATAAAACTTACTTGTATCGAATATCAATTTGGTATTTAAATACGTATGGGATATATGAGCGTGATTTTGAAGATCTTCATAAAATTGGGTACAAATATTAATATTTGTATTGAATCCCTTTTTCCGAGTTTCGTTAAAATATTCATATTTTTAAAGCGTTTTTGGGAGTGGAAACTTTATTTCGGGAGAACATTTGTATGGGGGCTTCCTTGTAACATAAGTTTCACGTACCAAATTTCATTGAATTATCTTCAAAATTTCAACCTGTACTTTATGCACAAAGCTTACATGAACAGCCAGTCAACCGTCCAGCTATCCAGAGGGACGGAAATCGTTAGATGGATTTAAAATATGATTCTGAGTCTATTGTTATATTTTAAGGTGTGTTGGATAACTATTTCTATGAATAACTGTTTCTATGCGTTATAAACATCTACATTAACGCATAACACCTATGGTGGTGTAGGGTATAATGAAACTAATTTAAATAATTTAATTTTTCAAATAATTCACTCCTTTAAATCTCCGCTCCTTAAAGTAAAATAGTGCAAAAAAAATACTATCTACAGCTAAGCTGCTTAAAATAATTTCAACTTACAAAACATGATTATTCACTATTTTTTAAATAAATAAAAATATTTATTTTATTTCTTTAAGTGTATTTATTTGCGCAAGATTACAAAAAAACGTGCAACATATGTATACTGCAGCCTGGTTAAGCAATATTGGTTGTTTGGTTCAAAAAAAAATTGTGCAACAAATTTTGGGTAGGGTTCAAGAGACAAGACAAACTAACAAATCAGAAAAAAAAATAATGTTCTTTTATTTGTAATTTGTTGCAATTTTGATTATTGTAAGTAAATAAATAAGTATTTTGTTTAATTAATACAATCACATGTATCGTATATGCCAGTATTAAAATTGTATTTTTATTTTTGCTGGAAATGGCTTTAAATGAATCAAGGTTCTTGTAATACGTTGATCAATTTAACCTAGAATTTTGTTTTTGTTTATGATTTCGTGTTTCATTTAATTTTGTTGACTTTTGTACTGTAGTATGATGACAATGATTTAACATTATTATTATTTTACTATTTTTTATTCTCTAGATTTTTTGTAAAATTTTTAAACAAACAATTTTATGCAGCTGTTGGCAATTTTTTTTAAAAAAATATTTTTGTTTCAGTTCTTTGTTTTGTGTTTTGTTAAACCTTTCAAAAGTTGAAGTTCAAAAAATGATAATGAATGTTGCGTTCTTTTAAATAATGCTATTGCAATTAATATTAATTACACCCTGAGAACATTAAAATGAACAAAAATGCAACATTTCGAAATGTTCTTAGAACTAAATGTGAACTTTTAGAAAATGTCAAATTTTTAAAATTTGCGTATTGTAAAAAAAATAATAAATAAATAAATAATTTTATTGGAATTTGTAGTAAATGTTTAAATAAATTAAATTAAAAATTATAATTTTGATTTTAACAGGTTTATCCTCGAATTCATGACAATGGTTAGTCATTAGTTATTGTTATGTATTTCTGTGAATGTGAATTCTACACCAAAAATATGTTGGAAAAAATGTTTTTTGAAAGCCACAAAAAAAAATTGTTTACTATTTTTTACTATTACAATAAATACTTTTGTCACTTCATCGAGAATAGCACTGTAAGCCTTTTTAATACTACTTTTAATGGAATCCTATTTGGAACTATACGATTATATAATTACAGTCCACACAGATAACAAGATCAATAACAACCGATTATAGCTTCTTTATGGTCCTTCGATTATTACCTCAGCTTTAACGATATGAATAGCTCTTATATGCCCCGAAGTGAATATGAATTGTAACTAAATAAATAGTAAAAGCATATTTTCATTCAATGAAATTATACGTTGATTTATAAAACCAAACAAAAACCATATAATTTATAGTATAATTACATTAAAACATTCATACAGCATAAAATTCGTCAATTCAAAGTACTAATACTTTGATTAAAGAAAAAATGTAACTCAAAGGGGTACATGTAATTTTATTGGTTTAAGTTTACTAAAATCAACTAACTGTCCAGTGGATTTAATTATTTTATTCAAGGAACCTGTTGAATCTTTAGATGAAACTGTACATTTGTTAAAATTTATGTAACAAATTCATTGAAACAACGAATTTTTCATGGTATTTATGTACCTTTTTTTATTCAGTGTATTCATTTGTTATCGCTAAAAAGTTACTAGTACCCATAAATTGAAATAAAGACAATCTTGATCCTGCTTTTTTATAACATTGAAAGCAATTTATTTGTCATTGTTTTAAAATGGTGTTTCTTAGTTGAAAAAATAAATTAACAATTACAAACTTTAATATTTTTTGCCGAAATATTTTTTTTACCTTTATATACAATTTTTTTATTTTCTGAAAGAAATCTTAATGATGAGAAATTAAATATATAAAATTTCAATTATTTGAATTTCAGATTTTGATTTAATTTATTTTTTACTCACATAATTGAAAATTCTTCTCAATTCAATATCATACTATAAAAATAAGAAATAATCCCATTTTAATCTACTTATAACCATTTGACAATTTACACACACACCACATACTCTTATTGTTAAATCATTTAACAATTTGACACTTGTCCATATCTTTTCTTGTTGTCTTCTATATATATTTACATGTTTTTTTTTTCTCTATGTTTTCTAACCAGGTAATTTAATCTCAAATAGCCAACTATTAAAAACAACAACTCTTTTTACACATAAACAAATATCTAAACCACAAACAAATAATAAAAAAAATACGTTTAAAGTATAAAACATAAAAAAATTGACATAAAAGTCACGCTTCATGTAAAATAGCATCAACTAGAAAATTATAGAGACGCTTACATTCAAAATGAATGACTTGGACACACATTTAAAGACTTTGTGGAAAACAAATAACTGAAAAAGAGGTGAAGAAGGAAAGACAAGAGAAAAAAGAAAACCAAACAACTATTACAATTTTTTAATTCATAAAACTGGTAAAAGTTACAGCATTTTTGTTGAAACCCAGTTTTCATCATCTGCAGCAGCAGCAGCAGTACCATCATTTGGATCAAGCGATCCAATTTTTCCAAACAATAAAAATAATGTCTAAAGAAAACAGAAATACAAAAAATATAAATACTAAAATAAAATAAGCATAAAAAAGAGATCACATTACAGCATCAACATAATTGTTATTGCTTTATAGCAGCAGCACAAGCATCGACTACAGCATACAAAAAATATTGTAATTTGCTGCTGAAGTTAGTAGTTGGGCCAGCTAGTTAAAGCTTTTTACAGTGGCTTAGGAAGGGTTAATTCTATATATCTTTCTTTAACCGACATAAAACTCTTTGCCAAGTAAAGAATATTGCGAGAAAAAACTATTGGTTTAATTAAATATAGCGACATGTGCTCTTTATATATTTTATATAAAGTTTTAAAAACTCGACTCCTTCTGCTATATTTTAATTTCAGTTCATTTGTAACCACTTTATTTCCTCTTAAACCCACTGTACCCCTAGCTGCTGCCTGTAATTGTGGATTTGTGTTGTTTTATTATTATGATAGTTTAAATATTTATCTTTCTTTTTGTTGGTATAATGGTTGTTGTTTTTATTTATTTTTAACTATAAGATTTCCAACAACAACAACAAACTATAACAACATCTTCCAAAATAAAGTGAAGTTGTCAGGGCAGAAAGTAGCATAAGCTTCTTATTGAATTAACAGCAACAACAGCAACAGCAATTGCAACAAAAAATCTTCAACAACTTCTTTTACATTGCAACTAAAAACAACAACCCGATGCGATGGTTAGCATAATGTCTGTCCTCACCAAGGGTGAGTGTGTGTGTGGTAAATGCGTTTAGTTTTTTATATTGGTTTTTACACTTTTTGTTGTATTTAATATAAAATAAATAAAGATAAGAAAAAAAAAACTTTGGACAAAAAATAAATACCTTGAAACGCTTATTGGGTGAGGAGTGAAAGTAAATTCACGAAAACATATTTTTAAATTTTGGATTCTTATTTGAAAAAAAACTTTTTGTGGCAAATTGTGTTTATTTGAAAACGATTATACAAATTTGTGTTCATTTCATGAATATTTTTTATGAAATTTAAGAGTTTGAAGATAAATTTTGTGTTAATGGACAAACAAATTTTTTTCGTAGTCAATTTTTTTATAGACATTTTTAATCTTTTAAACAAACTTTAAAATTTGAGTTCTTTTCAAGATAATTTTATTATAACAGTTAATGTTCTTTAAAATAATATTTTTTATGACAATTTGTGATCATTAAAGTTAAGTTTTTTTGGAGAAATTTGTATTTGTTTGAAAACAAATTATTTACTGAAAATTGTGTTCATTGAAAACGAATATTTTTATAGAAATTTAGGCTGAAATTTGTGATCATTTTGAAGACAATTTGGATTTTTTACAAAGAATACACATTCACGTCTTTTTTTGAAGATAATTCCTTATACAAACTTGTGTTTTTTTATGACAAGATTACTTTTAGAAATTATATTCTCTAGAACTCAAATTTACTTATAGGAAATTATGTTTTTTTAAAAACAATCGAAATTTGTACTTATTTAGAAATAGAAGAATTTCTAAAATAATTTAAAGTTCTTTGGATTTTTAAAAATATTACATTTAAATATCTGTACATGGAAAGAAAACCTTAATGTCATCACATCTGTTCAAAAGAAAATTACTTTACTCTTCCCCATCATATTTAAAACAATTTTTTTATAGGTTACAAAGGGTAATCCAACAACATGACACACATACACAACATGATTATTGTATAAACATAAAAAAATTTATCTATGTACTAGATATTTATGTTATAACACCAAACAAGTATGATCATCATACAAATAGTACTGGATATGTAAGTTTACAGATCGTGCATTAACCTAATTAGAGTAACGTGAGTGAATTGATCGTTTAAATAAACTTAAGAGGAAAAGATATTTAAATTTATAAAAAAATAAACAACAACAACATAGGTAAAATCAACAGAATTTGTATTTGAAAATCTCATTTAATATTTTGAGCAATTTATTTCTTCAAATCATATGATCTAAAGTCCATGAAGAATGTATCCGTTAAATTTTAATTTATATGAGAATAAAAGGTGTTAGAGATTTAAAAAATATGTAAAAGTAAAACAGAAAACTTTATTAACTTGAGAAATCTTCAAAAAGAGTACGTGGATAAATATTTTGTTTGTTAAGTTTAGAGTGCATTATTATAAAATACAATACACAGGTGATGATTTTAACATTTTTAGTCAGTTAATAAAAATTCTTTAAATTTTATTATGTTTTCTTCATTTTAATGTTGTAAAAAATAATATGAAAATTCCGTTGTAATATTGATTTTGTTTTAATTATAAACATTTAATTGGTTTAAAATTTTATTTTTATGGAAACTTGTAATATTTAGAAGAAAATTTTCTTTAAGAAATTTGTCTTATTGGGAAGACAATTTTCTATAAAAAAACATTTATCTGCTTTGAGAGAAAATTTTCTATAGATAATAATTTTTATTTATGTATTTATTAGTTAAATAATAAATATCGTCTGTTAAAATGTCATTAAGAGTTTCTTTTGAAAAACAGAAATCTATAAATCATGTCTTTGTTTAAAATGTCTCCTCTAGTCGATGTTATTTTTCGCATTTTTTCTTTTTTATATTTAAAATTAAATTATGCAAATTAATTTAATTATTTCTTAGTCATTTAAAAACTTAATAAATTTATATTCCAAGTCATTTGTTAATGAGGCAAAACAACAATAAATACAATGTTTTATATTATAAAACTTTTAACACGATAAGAAAATAATAAAAAACAAATTGGTTAGAAAAATAAATTATAATAACAATAAGTTAAAAAGAAACACCTTCTTTTTTTACTTCTATTCATTGACATTTTGTAATAGAAAAATATATAAAATATTATGGGAAATAATTTTATAGTAATAATGAAATAAAACATGAAGACTATGATCACTTTGTATATCTTTATAACTCTGATCGTGATAGATTATGCTTTATATGGGCTGGTAATTTTAACTGAGAAGCTATTTATTTAATGTGACAAGAAAAATTGTATAAACGAAGTTGAATTAAACATTAATCTCATTTTTTAAATGTAAATGACATATCGACTAGAGATTTTAACACCTTAGGACATGTGTAATGTTGTATATGACGATTTTACATTCAATACAATATTTATTTGTTAGTGTTAGGTCCTTCAAAATATTCATTATATAATGTTAACTATATTATAATTGGCAGGGGCATAGAATAGTTGAATGGTTTTTTTTATTTATTGAAATAAGAATGATTAAACACTTGTTTAATTTTGTTGAAATTTAAAATATAAATTTCTATTTTTATTTAATTTGCAGCACATTTCTTTCAGTGTAAATTCAAGTGAGAATCTTAAAAATTTTCAAAAACAGAAACCTCGAATACAATACAAGATAGTTTATGATGAGTTAATAAACTATTTCATATTTTTTTGTATTAATTTAAAAAAGATTTAACTGATAAGAAAACTCGTTTTAAATATTTGTTTGTTTTTTGTTACTATTATTATCATTTATAGAGTTTTTGTTATTAACAAATGCCTGAGAAACTTAACATCTTTTCATGTTAAGACAAAATTGTAAAAAAGGTGTAACAAAAAGACCATGTGATTTCAAGTTTTACTTACCTATAGATAAAAGTATACAAAGCCTAAAATTTAATTTTTGCATAATTAATATAAAAACTATAAATTTATGTTTAATTTTATTACGCTTGAAATATGAAATCGTGCGATTCTTATCAGTAAATTTTTTATTTTTTTTATTGTTTAAAATTAACAAAAAGAAAAAAATTAATGAAAGTGTTTAAGTTTTATTTTTCAAAAATTTATGGCTGATTGGTAACTATATGAAAATAATAATTTATGAAACTATAAAATAATTTTTAAAAGTTACTTTGATATTTTAATGGGATTTTAATGAAAAGATAGATCATTAAAGAAACTAATTAAATATTTGTTTAACTTAAAATTTTGAATGGATATTTTATGTTTTCTTATCAATAACAAGTGTATTAAAACCATGCTGGTTTTAAATTTTTAAAATGATTAATTTTATAAATAAAATTTACTAACAAAATTATAGCCATTCAACACTTTTGATATATAGAAAAAAAATATATTGAGGTCTTATATTAAAAACGAGCCACATGCAAACCAACAACAATTGTTTAGGAGAACATAAAAGCAGTTTATTTTACTTAAGAGTTATTTATATTAATTCTACGTAACCTCACACTAAAAAATAAATCCGAAATTATGGTAGATAGCCCTTATTAGGAGTGTTTAATAAAAAACCGGAAATGAGTTCAAATTTTAAATTGTAAATAAAATTTTGGCAAAAAAAATTGCAAGCGAAAAAAAATTGTAAAAAATGTTTAATTAAAAGTTTTGTGATAAATTGATTTTGGTATCTAAGATGAATGAAGTTTTTAAAAAATTTGTATTACTGTCATTAAATCTAGATTATGGTGCTCCGACTTAGCTTTATAAAATTGTAATTGGTGTACTACCGTATGATCTAGAAGCATCCAAAAAAGGCTAAAAATCCAACTTTAATGATTTTTATCATCAGACTGCTTTGAGACACATAATTTGAGACGAGATTTATTAGGATTCTAATTTAGAATGTTTAAAAAAGCTCAAATCGCAAAGAAATTCTCATTATTTATCAATTTTTATTTTTAGAACTTGCACATAGAACAAAAGAATTAACTTTTGGCTCCAAAAATAACATTATATATAAAAAAAACGAGAGAAGAAGGTATAGTCGGTCAAGACCGACCATATGATACCCAATCGGGAAGGAGCCAATTATGGACCTATACTTGTATTAAGTGGAAAATAAAAACATACGTTTGCCGAATATTACATCGATACTAAGATTCACATATTTTTGGTGATTCCCCAAATTGGGTCTTATATGGGAGCTATGGTCAATTAAGGACCGATCTTAATGAAATTTTGC
>MINK01003678.1:0-10285 GCA_001735545.1 Phormia regina
GCGACTTATGGCCAATTTAAAGTTTTTCACTAAAATATCGATTTTTATTATGAAAATCAAGTGATCACAGATAAACGTCCTTTTCTCAAAAAACTCAATATTAAGCGACTTATGGCCAATTTAAAGTTTTTCATTAAAATATCGATTTTTATTATGAAAATCAAGTGACCACAGATAAACGTCCTTTTCTCAAAAAACTAAATATTTTGCGACTCATATTAAGTCGCTTAATATTGAGCATTTTGAGCAAAGGACCACCTGATTTCTATATTAAAAATCTATGCTTAAACGAAAAATTTAAATTTACCCATATGTCGCTTAAGTTTGAGTTTTTTGATAAAAGTACGTTAATATATGATCATATGAGCTCCTTACTAAAAATCGGTAAATGAAAGAAGAGATTTATATCGCTCATAAGTCCCTCAATTTTGAGTTTATTATTATGCTACGCCCGTTTGTGAAATATTATAAATTTACAAAAATATATATGAAATTCATATAAATAATGTAATTTACTTTTTAGTGCGGAAATGGCAATAATTTTGCCCGCCCATTTTTAATGAGAATGTTTATGATCTTATCTACTTGCAGATTTTACAGGCCGGATGCTATGTGTTTGTCTAAGACACAACTTAATTTATACCAATAGGTTTGGAATGACTTCCTGATTCGATTTGACAATGACATTCTATCCGTCTTTCTATAATTTCTTACAGTCCAGGAACGAAGTCTATTGAAAATAGTTATCATCGGCACATGTAAGTTCCAGGTAATAAATAAGTCTGACGATTTCAGGAAGATCGGTTCATATCTGACTTTAGCTCCATATAGATCTCTTTTCAGGAAATCACTTTAACCAGCAACATAATATTCGACACAAAAATGTTTCGATACCTTGTATATATAGAACATTTCATTAAGACAAGAGCGACCAAAAAATAATCGATTTTTAGATTTTAATTTTATAACGCACTGTATAAAAAATCTGATTGTATAAATTTAAATGGTCAGGACACCAGCTGGTAGAAGAAAATTTTGTAACAAATAATTACAACGTATTCTAGTACAATGTTTTTTTTATTTTTTCAATTTTATAAGCAAAAATAGACAATACTGCAGTATTGAACTATGGGCGTATATATATACATTACACAACAACCATATGAATATACTACAAACATACAAATAAAAAAAAACCTACAACAAAAGAAAACATTGTATATGTGAGAATGGGTGTATTATGACATTGTAATTGGTATTTACGCAATAACAAATACATACAAATATACATAAGCATATATACATGAGAACAATAAAAATCCTTTAGATATTTTTCCTAGAATACAACTTTATATGGAAAAATACAAACGAAACTAAGGGATGAAATTGCATTGCAGACATATAAGTCACTAATACTTTTATAAATAGGCAAATACTGGGGGAGAGCTGTATGTAGGTGTTTGTGTATGTTGTATATGTATTAGTGAGTGCAGTTATAAAACCATAACAACCAATCCTGTTTTAAAGATTTTCTATGGGGTCACTTTTACATGACTTTTGTTGTTGTAGGAGCATATGGGAGGTGAGTGTGCGCAATAAATATCAACAATTGCATAATTTGTAAAAATCTTGCATATCAACAGTCATAGTTGCCAGATAAATTTGGCGGAAAATTAATAAAATATAATTATTTGGAATTTTTCAGAAAATGTTATAAGAAAAACTTTAATTTATTTATAATCAAAATTAAAAATAAATTAATGAAAAACGCTTATATTTTGAATTTATTATAGTTATAAACTAATAAATCTGGTATCTTTGCTGACAACATTAAAACGGAAACGGAATTACACGAATACAATAATACACACAACTACTCATACTAATACATGGAGAAAGTTTACTTAACACATACATACATTAAGAGACATAGGTATATCATTTGTATTTGTATATTTTTACCCTGATACTAGTAGTGGTAACTGAATCAATCATTTTGAAATAATAGAATCCTTTTAGAAACTTTTTTACACTTGTTGCATACAGACGCGTTCTATAAAGGAATATTTAAACGGAAAATTTTACAAAAAAGTTAATATAAAAAAATACAAAAAATTTTGTACAAACAAAAAAATATTATAAATAAATTTATTAATTTATTATTATTGTGCTAAAAATATAAAATAAGTTTGTTTATTCTTTATTTAGATATTTCTCTGAAAATATTTAAATTGTTGGCAATTGTTTTACGGAATACAACAAAATCATGATGTTTGGCATTTGTGATCTGGAAACATTCTTTAAAGTTAATATAACCTAAAAATAATAAAAATAATATAAAAAAATAATAAAATAAAAAAATATTTTTAAAAATATAAAAAAAAAAATTACTTGAAAATAATTTCAATTATTTCTATTGAAAAAGAGTAATAAAGTGTTTAATTAGCAAAGGCATAAATATAAAAATTATCCTCTAATAAAAAAATCCTAAACGCAACAGCTGTTAATTGGATTTTACATCAGCAAATTGGATTTACATATAACAAATATTTTTGATAAAATGGAGGATGACAATGATGATAGAGATGACACTAAAAGGTGAGTGTAATTTATTTTTTCTAAATAAATTTAAAATAAAGCTCATTTTGTAATAAAAGTTTCATAATGAAAATTTATGTTTCGTGATTTATATGAAAAAGTTCTTTTATATATTTAATTTTGTTTATTGAAAATATTCTACACGAACATTGTTATTTTTCATATCTGGAAATTTTATAATTTAAACATAAAAATTTATTGAAAAGTTTTATATTAAATAATATGGGGTAACACTTATTTTGTGGCATGAGATTAATCATTCAATTCAAGTATTAAAGAGTGGAATAGCGTTTATGAAGCCCACCGATAACTGATATACAAAATTTATATATCAAATGATTGAAAATTCTTTCGAAAATTTGTCTATTGAAATTCAGCACAATTGGTTTATAAATGGCGGAGATCGTGTTTAAAAATCGTGTTTTAAGACCTGTTTTCGAGTTTCTAAGGTCTGCGGTTTATGCTATAGATATCGTTTTTTCAAAAAAGTTTCGGAAATGTTTTCCCAAATTTATACTCTGAAAATTTTAAATAAATCAGTTCAACAATAACTTAGATATCAGGCAAAATGCATTTTTGATTTTTGGAAGCCCTTGTTTAAGCTATTTTTATTTTTATAAAATAACGAGAGAAAAAGGTAAAGCCTGTCAAGCCCGACCATTACCTATGTGTACCAAAATTCGAGAAGGAGACAACCATGGACCTATACTTGTATTAAGTGAAAAATAAAAAATACTAATACAGAATATTACATCGATACTTATATTCGCATGTATTTATGCACTTTTAGCTGATTTATGAATTTGGGTCTTATTCTCAAAAGTGTTATTTGTGTCGAATATTAAAATGATATTGGATGGACCGATCCTCATAAATAAAACTTGTTTGTGTTAAATTTCATTTAAATATTTCAATATTGAAGGTATTTTTGAGTTTTAAATGTCTATTCCGGGAAAACATTTGTATGGTGACTGGGTGAAATAATGGGCCGATTATGATTAAAATTAATAGGCTTCGTCCTTGTGCAAAAAATCGTGTGTACCAAATTTTATCAAGTTATCTCTAAAAGGGTATAAATACCAACGAAAACAAGTATATTAAGCATTGTAATGTAGATTTATAAGTTTGAAAGTATGAAAGCATACTTTCAGGAAAAAATTTTATTTTTTGCCAGATGGTAAAGGATTTAAAAAATTCAGCATAGCCGACTATAGACCCCGATCTCATTTAGAATAGACTTTAGTTCTGATGATAAAAAATTACTTGTAAAAATACAAAAATGTTAAAAATTCAAAAAGTTTATTCTATAATCATAAAAACAAATTTTATACGAAGAAAACAAAACCTATTTCATTCAAATCAATGAATTAATTTGTATTTTATTCACAAATCAATGAAAATACCAATTTACAAATTTCATACAAAATTTAAAATAATCAGGGAAACATAAATTTATTTTTATAATATTTATTTTTAATTTTATGTAAATAATTATCTTTATTAATGTATGTATAAAATAATCATTTTTTATAATTTTAAAACTGTTATAGTTTTCCATATATCTCAGTATTTCTGACCGATGATGTATTGTATTGCTTTTTGTGTTATCAATAGAAATTCTCAAAATATATTTATAGACATCATCCACAATATTTACCAATAATATAGCAAGAACTAACTAGATTTGTATGACTACATTTATTTGTCAGGTGATCAGTCATTAGTATTTGGGTTATACCTTCACAAATTTTATTTAAATCTTCAAAATAAATTTTCAAATTTTTTTATAAATTTTTTAAATATAATTAAAAACCTCCGTGTAATACATAGATTATTGTGTGTTCAAACTGACAACATGTATGTATTTGCGCTGATGTTTATAACACCGAAAAATATCAGTCTAAGACCCAATTTAGTTTATACAAATTGGCTTTGGCGATTTAACAATATCCGTCCGTCTGTTCGTCCGCCCATCTAAATCTCGTTTACAAATTACAGGAAGAAATTTGAACATAAATTAATGAAATTTGTTCCAAGTACGAATTCAATTGAATTTGGTAATGATCGATCCATTATTTCATATAGTCGACATACAAACGCCTTCCCGTTATATATTAATGAAATAAGTCACATACAAGTTTCATAGAAATCTAAATCGTTATGCTCTTATATAAATTCCTTTTCAGCAAATCGTTATAACGTGCATAAGTCCCATTAAATCCTAGTATTTTACCAAATTTTTCGAAAATCGAACCATAATTTACCATGGCTCCTGAATTAAAATTTTCATATAACGAACCAGCAAAATTTTTTGAAAATATTTATGCCCGAGTTGTCCAAATTCCACTGAAAGCGAATCATTAGTTTGGAAATTCCTGATTTACTTCCATTTTATTTTTTTAATGGGATACTTTGTTACGCTATTTTTTAAATTTTTATGTTAGTTCCAATTAAAATTTGAGCACAAAATATAGTTTTAAAATCATTTTTTGAAATCTGGTCCGCGATTTTTATGATAACCTATGGGCAAAAATCAAAATTTGGATCTAAAATACATAATTCTGAGGAACACTTGGGATTTTCGTAATTCTTTAATCTACATAAAAGATTCGCTAGTTTAAATAAATCTTTTTTTTTATTTTTTATTTTTTTGGGGTTAATTATAAAAAATTAAAAGTACAACAATTGTTTTTTATATATACATATACATACGTAAAAAATATGTCAAAGAAATGTACATTATACATTTCTTTGTAATACGTAATTCCTCAGTGGGTGTATATAGAAGCACGTAGTACATTCGATTGTCCTGTTATATAACATTTTATGGGAAGACCTCATAAACAGAGAAAAAAAGCGCTTTTTTTGTTAAAAGCTTTTATAAAAGCTTTTTAAAAGCTTTTATAAAAGCTTTTTAAAAGCTTTTATAATCTTAACTTTAAGAGAAGTACTCTAAAAGCAATGAACAAGAAGTATAAAAGAAGTACTTCCTTCCAATGGCAATACAATATTGAATTCATGACTCTTTCAGTTTCTTTTGTTTGCTGAAAAAATCCAACGTGTTAATAAGACACTAGTAATTTAAAAACGTCGATTTTTAAACATTTCAATTATATTCCAAAAATAAATAATATTTTCTGATTGTAATAAGATTCCCCTTTTATAATGTATATCGTCAATTCCACATGCGAACGCCCAAAAATGTTTCTATGACTTCTGAATATGCTAATATTTTTCATACGCATGACCTATGTTGCCATTTAAATATCTGTATTTTTATTTTTTTAATTTTAAAAAATTCGCGAATTTACTCACGAATTTAATTTTCGGAAGACTTTAAAAATCGCAAAAGTGTAAATTTTAAACTTCAATATCTCCAAAAGTTCTTAAACGGATAGAAAATTTTCAAAAATGCATCTTAAAATTGCATTATGAATTCATTTTTGAGTGACGTTATTTTTAAATTAATACATTTTTTTCGAGATATTAAAGTTTAAATTGCACACTTTTGGGAATTTTTTAAAAAATAATCAATAAAAATAAAAATCAAAAATATTGATTTTTTTTGAGTTTTATTTTTAAAACTCATAATTATTACGGTCCCTGGAATAAACTGCATCAATAATTGAAAAAAGAATAACTTGAAGACTATAGGAGACAAACAATATATACAATATAAATAGTACACCCATGAAATATGTTGGGTCCAAACATAAAATTCTACTCTCTTCTGCTGCACCTATGCGAAATTTTATACAAATCTAACAAGATGATTAATAAAAAAAAAAAAAATATCGGTTCTGTACCGTTGCGAAATGAAATACCACTCTAATACACACTTACATATATGTGTATTTGTGTTAATATTTCTCTCATCACAATTGTTAAACAATAGTTCTTATGTTATAAGTTTAAGTCCACACGTAAGAAAATATTTTCATTGATTGAATATGACACACTCTGAGAAAAATTTCTTACGTGAAGTGGCTATGTAATATGAAGGTGGTATACAAACTCAATATCAATATAATTTTATATATGAACTGCATAGTTTCATAACAATCAGGGTTGTCAAAAGATTTGTATGTGGGTCTATCTATTCGTTGCACAATAGAGACTATATCTGCAGGCTTTTAACAACATATCTTAGATACAGATAAGGTTATTTGAAAGTTTTTTTTAAGCAAAAGTTATCTTAAATCGCAAAAAATTAATATAAATATATATTTCCTAAACTATTGGTCGAATAAAATTGAAATGTATACCAAAATATATTTAATCAAGTTAAACAGAATAATATACATACATATAATTAAATAAAAATAATTACATTCATTTTTATTAAGAAATACCAATGGATACAAAAATTAAGTTAAAATGAATTAATAATTTAACACAATGGTCATTCACAAGAAAATGAAATTATTTACCTCGGGTTACCAAAAAAAAAAAGTAATTTGTAAATGATACATTTATAAAGCTTTCTTTTTAAAAGATGTGATTTAACATAAAGTAAGTATCCAATGCATAATACTATATGTTTTATATAGAACAAGAAATTATCAATAACAATTTTAATTATAATGTCAACAAATTAATAAAAATGTAATGCAATGCCAATGTCATATAAATGTACATTCAACCACCGCAGTGGGCTGGAAGGTCGGTTGGTTGAACTTATATTTATTTTTACCTAAATTTTAAATGTTCTATTTAAGTTTGACTTTTCAATATTATACTCTATGTAGTTTTGAGGTCCAGGCTTTCAGAAAACGCCATGAAGTAATTGAAGTTGTTTCAGAATATTTGAAAAAAAGGTTACTTCTTTTGACAATGAATTGTAATTTTTAAAACGTGTTTTGAAATTATTACTTCTATTTTTTTTCTTGTTATCGAATTGAGATAATTAAATTTAGAAAATTATGTTGTAAAATAGCAACAAAGTAAAGGCAAATAAATTCGATGAAAAAATACCTTTTGAACCACAAGTAATATTTCGCCTTGTAATACTTCCCAATGAAAAAAATATTTGAAATCGGTTCATATTTGTAAAATTTACAAGCTCCTATATTGTTTTTCACTCTCGAAGTAATTAATTTAGCTCACTGTAACACCATCCGTGCTTATCTTATACACATTAGGAAACACTATTCTGAAAGCCTAACTACTTTGCAAAGTTCTAAGATAAATAAAATTGATTCAGCTTTTTAAAAGATATAAAAATTGAAAGAAAGTTATACCTAAGTTAAGCCCAAAAAATCGGTCGAATTTGGGAAGATGTGTATCCGGACAGCATGGGTTACTCTTTTCGCTTTTAAAATAATGTTTATGAAGATACCTTTCAGAAAAGTATATATATTTTATTTTGGAGAAAGAAGAATGTTGAGACTTCTTCGATTAAAAACTTATTTTTAAATTCAAAATCTTTTATTTTGGGATCTTTCGACCTTAAATTTTCTATATTTAAAAGTTCTTTAATTACCCAGCAAAAAACGATCAAGAGCTTCCAAAGAACAACAGTTGTACTACTTCAAAAGTGAAAATAAATTAAAATTTAGAGACAAAAAAAGGTTAATAACTTAAAAAAAAAAAACTAAAATTTAAAAAAGCTATAAAAACTTTTAATAAAGCTTAAGTGGAATTTTTGTTAAACAATTTTATGAAAATAGTTTTAAGAGAAGTACTTCGCAAGCAATAAACAAAAAGTATAAAAGAAGAACATCTTACTAAGGACAACTATGGGTTAAAAAAGAAACTTCTGTAGCACTTTTGTATCACTAAGTACTTCCTTCCAATGACAAGACAATAACAAATTCATGACTTTTTTAAAATCTATCAAAAAAAATGTATATGAAAAAAAAAAAAAAAAAAAAATATCACTAGACCAAGCTTGCGAAATCTTAAATATAAATAACTGATAAGTATAAGAAACATATCTCCAATCTTGCCGGGTATATGTTCCTTCTTCCAAACTTAAAATTTCGCTCCGCAACGAATATGTAAATTTTATCTAGAAATAATTACAAAAATTTACGAGTCTGTCTCACTAATACGAATATTTAAATAAATTTATTCACTTATGGATGGTTATCGAAGAAGGGGAATAGCGCTATTATGAAATTATGGACCGATCATCGTAAAATTTTACAATATAAATTTATATTTATATAAAACTTATTTTTGTCGAATATTAACTTGATACTAATATTTTAATGGGATTTATGCCCGTTTAAGTTTATGGTAAATTATGGATCAAAATTCAGTGCATAGATTATGGAACTAATATGTGCTAAATTTCATAAAAATATTGCTATATATAAACGATTTATGATCTTTAAACCTTTTCCTCCGGGGGAAATAATAACTGAAATAAAGAACTGATCATAAACAATTTTAATATGCTCTTTTCTTGGGCTATAGAAAATCTGTGTGAAAAAATTTCTTTATTCTATGTTCAAAATTGCAACTTGTATTTTGATTACTAGGATCACATAGACCGTCGAACGGACATCATTACATCGACTTAGAAAGCTATTACATGCTGATTGCTATAAACTAAGGTGGTTTTACCAGACCAGTATTTTTGGCTATTACAAACATCAGCACAAACGCATATCAAATACCCTCTCCACCTATGGTCATATAGGGTATAAAAATTAAGCAACAAAAACACACATTATATATGTTTATGAAAAACTCTTAACAAAGTGATGTTCTATATCAGCGATAACCGAAACGTGAGTCACTCAAATTTGTAATATGTTAGTCACTTATACGCATACAGTCACCCACCTAGCATCTAAAAGATGAAAGTAATTGTCAAAAACCTAAGTTGGTTGTTAAAAACCTAACTCAAGCAACAACAAAATAACCCTAGAGTAAATAGAACCGGTTCAAAACTAGTGACAGATTCTCAGGGCTAGTGACTAGTTCCAGTTCCGGAACATTATATGAGAAGTACCTGTCACTTTTACATGAGGTTGCTTTGGGACAAGTCGCAGCATAGGTCACGGTAATGGTCCTAGAGGACAGATTCAGTGTCGATTAATAGAACTAAAATTTGATAAAAATTTGGTAATTGTTTACTTTTAAAAAAATTTTATTATTATTTTTAATAAATTTATGTTTTATTTTATTTCTATTTTATAATTTTTTGCTTAATGTCGATGGCATCAACGTTAACCACTCAGCCACTGATTGCTATTTCGCGCCAGTTGAAATAGCAATCAGTATAACATGACTTAACAGTCATGTTATAAAATTACTCTCTGTTGTTAAATAGTGAGTGTGTTTGTATCAACTGGCTCTCAATTGGAACTTTGATGACGTGTTAGGTGTCAATTAGTACTCAACTGGTACTGAGGAATTGGTTCATTAATACAATTGTCACAAATTTTCCGCAGGGAATGTAATCAAATATATTTTGCCAAATAATTGTCAAAAGAAAATAAAAACACATTTTTGTTTTTAAAACAAAAATCGAAAATTTCGACTCTATGTATTAATCTGTGGCTATTATGCTGAATATTTATACCCTACACCACCAAAGGTGGTTGGGGTATTATGCGTTTGTGCAAATATTGTAACGCAGAGAAAAAATTTTCCTACATCCACCTAAAATGCCTTAAAAATTTAAATATTTTAATGAAATTTGACATGAATAAGTTTTATGTAAGGATAAATCTAT
>MINK01003680.1:0-15017 GCA_001735545.1 Phormia regina
TATTTAACCTAGAAACATGAAATTAAATACGCATGATCCGATGTTGGAAAGAATTCACAAACGGAGACTTTGTGGTACTTTTACGTTCTTCTAATGGTACTTTTTTAATTTTCTATAGTTATGAACTTAGAAACATGAAATTTGGGATATGTGGTCCTTAGATAATAAGAATTCGCAAGAGGGGAATTTGTGGTACTTTTTTGTTATTTTAATTTTTTATAATATTTAACCTAGAAACGTAAAATTAAGAACACGGGGTGCTTAGTGAATGATAATCCGTAAGAAAGAACTTTTTTGAATTTTTTATATTTTATATGAATTTTTTATAATTAAAAACCTAGAAACATTAACTTAAGTATATGTGGTTAAATAACATAATGTGAATACATAACTGGGGATTTTGTGATACTTTTTTTGTTATTTTGATAGTACTTTTTGAATTTTTTACGTATTTTTAATTTAGAGACATGTTCCTAAACAATAAAAATCCATTAGAGACTTTGTGGTACTTTTTCGTTCTTATGATGTTTATTATATTTTTCATACAAAATTTAATCTTAATTTGTATTATACATTGATCGTCTATAAAGCTAAAAATGAACGCTATTGAAATAATGGACGATCTCCCATACAAATAATGGCTATAAATGCTTAAATGTTGCGATATTTTACTAAAATTCGGGCCAAATTTAATGCAGAACGGTTTAATTCGAAAATTGTTTCGATCTACACATATTTCATAAATATGTTGGTATGAAGTTGATATTTAAAACAAATAAGTTTTACATAAGTAGAAACTACAGTGCAAATTTTTATGAGAATTCGTCCACAAATCAGCATAGCTCTAATACAAGGCCCACGTTCGGGAATCACCTTAAATTTTATAATCCCATATAAATGTCAGTATCAACATAATGTAATGCATATCTATAAAAATATGTGTAATATTTAATACATACGAACGGTCCACAATTGGTCACAAGTCTCATTAAAGATCTTTTCCCAAATTTTTAGAAATAGAAGCCCCTTTAGCTGCGCCCTGAGGGTCCTAATACATCAATATAACGTTTTTACGCTTTCATTCCGACGGGTAATATCAATACCAGTATAACAATTTTGAGAACAAAAGTCTTAAAATAGACTTTTATATCAGTTCAACTTTCATGGGTCACCCTAATGTAAGTTTTCTCTTCTTAGTATTACATTCTAGCAAAAATTAATTGTTTTTCCAATTTTATGTTTATAATTTACTTTTTTATTTCTATTACATTAAAGAAAGATTAAGATCTTAGTCGTTAATCTACAACTGTTTTGAAAAGCTAATTTATAAATTTAAATTATTGAAATTAAATTTAAAAAACCAACTGTCTACTCATATTACCCATTAACAATTCCTTAATATATATATTTTTTGTAATATAACACTTTAAGAAAATATACCTTAATCCTAAGCTAATATTGCATAAAAATAAAACAAGTTTTAAACTTTTTTGTTTAAATTAAATAAAACATTAACATATATAAATAGCTTTAGCTTTGACATTTAAATGTCAAATTTCCTTCAGCCATGTATAGTAATGCAAAATATATTTACATTTTTTTCTCAGTGTATTCTCTACAAAATATCAGTCATTTATTAAAATATCACATTTTCTGTTTAATTAATATGTGTTGTTGTTTTTTTCACGCCAAGCAAAGAAAAAGCCATAAAAAATATTAAAATAAACAAACTCAAAATGAAAACTCATAAAGAGCACAAAGCATTAAAGGCAGCAAAAAAAAAAAACAGTAAAGAGCTTTGCAATTTGTATTAAGCAAAGCTTATGAAGTAAACAATTGTTATTAATATTGACATTTAAATACTAATAAGTTTGAGCACGAGTATTAAAATTAAAAGAGAGATCGCAAAATAATGAATTTAATTTGCTTGAGTTAAAAGATGGTGAAGTTGCCAGACTAGATAGATATAGTTAATGGGATTTAGATAATAATATAATATAATAAATAAAAAATTAGTTTTAATAAGATAAATAGGTAGGTTAGGTGTGTTTTTCTGTCTTATGCCAAAAATAATTTATAAACAACATATGTTTTAATAAATTCCTTTAAAGTGTGAATAATAATATCACTTGTGTGTAATAAGAAGGAACATTCACCAAATTATTGATAGGCGAATTTAATTTAGCGATTAAGAAACATCTTAATCAGCGCTTACTATATGAAGATCTTTCACTATACATATAGATTTTTGGGGGGAGTGAAAAAACGATGTACATTTTATACAACGCATAACAAATAATGGCCAAAAAACTATGCGAATATGTTTTTATGCAAATAAAACAAGCTGCGATGTTTTGAAATATTTAAATACTCGAAGTAGTCAAATTTGACACCCTGTAGATAATATTGTGTTATCACAGGCTGACTACAATATGATTATTCTGAAAACTTAAGTCCTCCTCTGCAACTCTTCCATGCATTTCAATTTAATCCGAGCTGTAGTTTTGGAGATACAGATTTATTACCAAAAAAATTGCATTTGAAGTAGTTACGACGTTTTTATCACTTCACAGTTTCATCATGAAAATTAACTTAACATGGAGATCCACAGGATCAAAAGGGCATGAATATAAACCAATATTTAAAGTTTTCATCATTTAAGAAACTTTATTGATATCGTAAATCTTCGTGAAAATATAGATTTAAACAAAGAAGTGCAAATGCTCCCCGTCTTCCCTACTATATTTTTGTAAAAAAAGCTATTTTTCATAATAATTTTATAGTGCGACTATTAAGAATTTCCAAGAAAATTCAAAATATGCACTTTATTTCACTTTTGGAGTGGTAAAAATATTCTCTTTTGGAAGCTCTTGATCGTCTTTTTTCTAAGTTATAAAAAAACTATATTCAATATGTCATAATATGCTCTAAAGGTATTAAATATGCTGTAAAAATAATAATAATAATAATAATAATAATAATAATAATAATAAAAATAATAAAAATATGCTTTAAAAATCACAATATGCCTATAAAGTTTAAATATGCAAAAATATGCATTTAAGAATCGATGCCAAATTGGTTTATTCATTGTAAAATGAATTAATATTTTAGCGATAATTTCAATTGATGAATAAAAAAACATGCATCTTTGTTGTTGTCCTGATTTTTAAATAAATTTTAAAACGATCCTCTTGTGTAAAACTATTCAAATTTGCATCTTTTGGGATTATGTAAGGTTCAATACTTGCTTTTATGTTTTTCGAAAAAATAATATCTGTATGGAGACGATTTTAAAATTGAAAATGACCTTAACTAACCAATAAGGCTAAATTGTGATCCTTCTGAATTTGATAAGATCTGAAAGATTTGCTAATGGTTTTTTCAAGACCTGTTTTATAGATAAAAAAGGATTTCCGCTTTTTTTTTGTAATTAATGCGAAATTTATTTCACCAATATTTTAATTTTTTTTTGTCATAATAAAATTAGCAGTTGCTCTAGATTTTGTTTGGAGTTAGGATGGCAAGACCCATAAATCATTCGGGATAGACAACTAGGATTTAAAAAAGATGCTGGACATATTTTTTTTATTAAAAACCACTACTGCACACATTTAATTTAAAATTTGTCTTTAAAGTTATTGAGATTTAGTTATAATTTTCAATTCCATTTTTTGGAAGTTTGTAAACAATTTCAAAAAATACCTTTTACTAAAAGGAACGAAAAATTAGGTTTAATTGAGTGTTTAGCTTCAGCCACGATTTTTCTTATTATTCTTTCGAATCCTCAGATGAATTTAGGACGGAACACATGGATCCATAAGAATCGACTGAAATCTGTTACACACACTATTTTTTATTATTAATACTTTTGCAAAGCAACACATACCCCAGGGATTGCTATGAGAAATTTAAAAATACGTTACGACAATTAATTTTTTTGTCAGTAAGATGTTGAGGAATATCAAAGATTCCGCACAGCCGAACTTTTTTTTATTTCATTAATTATTGATATTCTTTTAACAGTGAAAATATTGACGATAAATTTTTAAGTTCAATTTATTAGTTGGGAAATTATAAGCTTTTGAAACTAGTAAAAAATGCCCAACTGGCAACACTATTCGTACTTTTTAACAAAGATCTTATTACAGATAAAGTATTAAGCTTTTTTTTAAACTAATTTTTAAGAAGATGTTGATTTAATTATTTTCAAATAATTCTTTAATATATTTAAAAAGAAATTAAGTTAATATATTTTATAGAACCAAACTAAACAACCTTAACATTAAAAAAAAATAACTTCAAGATAACATTATAATTTAAAATATGCACCTAATTACTCTTTGGATTATTGACTTATGTCTTTAAAAATATTTTTTCTAATTTGTTTTTGTTTCTATTTTGTTTTTTTCGGAACATTCAAGATATTTCTAAATTCCCAGTTATATATTCGCAAAATATTTTCCCTGCATCTGGCATCCCTATTCACACTATTGCGATGAGAAACTCAAAATCAACTAAACAAAATTAAGAGTACAAATTTTTGTTATTGTTGTTGGTATTAAGCTTTTTTTCATAATGCTAAACGGTCCAGTAATTGAACAACAACGGATTGTATGGATGGGTCAACAAAATAAAAATAAATTTGTTGTTATATTTATAACACCAGTCAGTCATTAAGACCCTTAGTTCATGATCGAAACATAACGGAGACTTGAAATAAAAAAATATAAAAATTGAGTGCCGTTTTGTTTTAAAAAGAAAAAGTGAATAAAAAAATTATTAAGATTAATTTTAAAAGAATAAAAAAATAAATAAAAATTAATTTTATTTTAAAGTGATTTTATTTTAATTATTAAAGTGTATTTATATTACTATAAAATTATTTACAAAAAAATTTATACCCTTGCCTAATATTTATTATTGTAATTATTTATAAATTTTTTTCTATTGCATCTTTTTTTTTGGGAAATTACAAAAACGTCAGTGAAAACGTCAAATTGAAAAGCGGGTTTTTTTGTCCAAATTAAAGAAAAATAATATTAAAAAAAAAACAGCTGCTGTTTTAGCAAACAAAAGAAGTTTTTGTTTCATAAAAAAAATTCCAAATTATTTAAATAAATATCACACTATAATAACAAATATAAAACTAAACATATTGTATAATTAATAATAAATTATTGCAATTAATAAACAAACAAAAAACCACTTGATAAAAACATTAACGACCAGTCTTCGTTTAAATGGCTGCTTAGTTATATATATGAGCTGCTAAAGTGCGATTAGGAAATCGTTTAAAACCACACACACCCACATACATAAAAGTTTTTTTAAATTAAATAAATAAAATCGTATAACCAGACAAGAAACCAAAAACAGGCAAACGACACCTCTGCCAAAATATCGGCCAGAGTTAGTTAAACTAAATAAAAAGTGATTATTGCCAAAATAAAAAAATAAAAAAAAAACAGAAACAATCAACAAACAAGTCATCTTTTTATCTTCAACGTTATATAGCAGCAGCAGCAAATTGTGACCACAACAGCAGCAACACATTAGTTTGTATATTTTTTTTTCATTTACCTTATCGTTCGTTTGTCAACAACACAAACCCACATTTTGAGACATGGCGCAATTTTTAACACTTTTGTCAATTCTTTTACTTGTCGCTGTCTTCAATCCGGTAAGCATTTTAACTGCAAACTAATAAATAAATAATTCACAAAATATTAATAATAAATAACAACACTAATATGTATTAATATTAGTACATAAGATTTTTGTTTTCGATTAATATGATAGAAATTATTTTATACGATGTTACGGTTCACATATAGCAATTTTTCTTGCCATAATTTTGACTTTATTGGACAGAGAGAGGGCAGAAGGGTATACTAAATTTTAACATCTCGCCTATGAAGTATCATAATTGTGGCTGAAGGAATTGCTGTGTATGTACCCCGAGCATTTCTTTTGATTAATATGAAAGTCTTTAATTAAAATATTAAACAGGTTAATATGATTGAAATTATTTTAGATATTTCGCGATTCACACATTGCAATTTTACTTGCCGCAATTCAGAGCTTATAGAAGAGAGTGGAGAAGGGTGCACTAAATTTTAACATCTCGCCTATGAAGTCATAATTGCGACAATAGAAATTGCTGTGTATGAACCCCGATCATTTCTTTCATTTAAATTGAAAGTTTTAAATAAAATTATTAAATAGATTAATATGATTATACATGTTACGGTTCACACATAGCAATTTTTTATTGCCACAATTCTAAGTTTATAGAAGAGAGGGAGGAGAATAGTATACAAAATTTGTTTTTTCTATTTACCTCTCTCGCCTAAAAAGTCATAATTGCGACAATAAATATTGCTATGTGTGAACTCTGACCATTTTTTTGATTAATATTTTAATTTTTTTTAAATAAAATTATTAAACGTAAAATTTTAATATATGTATATTGTTATTTACTATTTATTTTTTGCTGCTTTAAAAATATATTGGAATTTGGAAATAAAAAATATCCTTAATTCATTAGGCTAAACTAGAGTCTAAGATTTGCTTAAACCATATAATTAAAAGAATATATATAAATATATAATGCATATGTAATAAATGCAACTAAGTTGCGGTTCACACACTGAAACTTTTCTTGCTTGAAGGAAATAAAAAGGTGTCAAAGCTTTGAATTCTTTTCTAACCTAATAAGAATGAATTGAAATGAAGAACAAATTTTAGCAAGAAAAATTGCTGTGTGTGAATCTCGACTAAATAATGAACACTTTCGTGTTTCAAATTACAATATTTAGTGTCAAAATGACAACATTTTGTGAATTAATTCCTTATTGCACACTTTCTGTATATAAACTTAAAATGAAATTATAACAGGATAAAAATAAATATTTTAAGGTCATCTTGGTTTCTTCTTTTTTTTATGATTTTATTACAATTTTTGTATGTATTTTAATTTTTTTTGTTTGGTATTTGAATAAATTAAATTGGACAAATCATTTTTGAGATATGCGTCCTTAATTTAATACATGTATAACATATTATCACTAAAACTAGAGTCAAATCAAAGAACTGCTTAATGCACTAAGAAAAAAATCAAATTAAAAAGCAACAGAAGTTATTTTTTAAGTCCATAGTTGTCATTCTTGTGTTCATTTCTTTTCTACTTCTTGTGTTCATTTCTTTTGAAGTAATTCCCTTAAAACTACTTAATTCTGTAACAAAAATTCCTGTTTAACCTTATTGAATAATATTGAATAAAATTAGCTTTTAAATTTATAAAAATTTTCTTAGAAATTATTAACCTTTTTCCCACAAAACAGTAATTTATTTTTACTTTTTTGGAAGTAATTATTAAGAACTTTCAAAAAAGTTCATAAAATGCACATAATTGCACTTTTGAAGTTTTGAAACAGGTTTTTTTTTGGAAGCTCTTGGACGTTATTTTTTTGCTGGATTTATATTAGAATTAATCATATTATTTACTAATATAATTCATTTTATAATGGATTTTCAATTGTTTTAAAGCAAATTGATAGCTTTTTTTAAATAGATAAATATTTCTCAAAATAGATTTTGATAATGAAAAATAAAAATTTATTAAAAAAATATGAGTATTAAAATAAATTTATGTCCAAAAATTGTTCAACTATTCTAATTAATTAATTTAATCATTTTGAAGATTGGAGTTAAATCAAACAAATATTAATTAATCAATAAAAGGAATTTTGTAGTTGAAGTCCATTTTCACTTTTCACATAATAACATTAACTGAGAATTTCATGCAAAAATTCTCAATATATGAAAAAATATATCTTCTCCAGGACAGGAAATTTTCTTTGAAAAGGACTTTAATGTTTTCAAAAATACACATCTTTAAAATGAAATATAAAAAGTGCTGCTGAGCTAAAAATTAACCTAAGTTTGTCGTTGGATGAATATTTTTTTTTCCTGATTCAAACTTGCTCTATTTCAAGTAATTATTATTATTTTTTTTCAACCTACTCTACCATAGGTGGAGAGGTTATCATGCGTTTGTGCTGGTGTTTGTAAGATCCAAAAATATTGGTTTAAGACCCATATTATTTTTTATCAAACGATTTCAAATCGCAGACGAAAATCGTCTAAGAAAATTTCCGTCCGTCTGTCCGCCCATGTAAACTTTGTAATTCAACTACAGGTTGCCATTTTGCACAATTGAAATTGGTCCATTATTTCACCTAGCCTCCACACAAATTTCCTCCTGGAAAAGAGGGATAACTATATAATATTCCTTAATTGATAAATTTTTTTTTTTTTTTTTGTTTTGGGCTTTATATTTTTTTTATTGTTTTAAAAAGAAATGTTTATGTAAATGTGTTTAAAGTAAATCCGCTGGAGTTTAGGGCAAATGCCTACCCACAAGTCCTATTCAATTTGTCTTTGTCAATTTTGCAATTTTTTGTTATGTTCTTAAATTTATAAAGCTGGCATCGACTTAAAGTTACTTTAATTATATAGCTTGATATGTAAAGTATACATCCAAAAAGTTTCTTGTAATCTTTTTAACAAAAGGGTGACCATTATCCAATTTAAAAGTTGATTTTCATTTGTATAAAATTTAAAATTTTTTTGTTGCGTGTTATGGTTCTAACAAATCTATTTTAGTAATAAATAATTTATTTAAAATTTCGAGATGCGTCTTTTTTATGAAACCGGCGTTTTATATAGTTTTACTCAGCTATTTGTTATATTAAAATGTAAACAATTTATTCACAATCGTTTACATATAAGTAGTATGTATATTAGCATAAATTTTGAAAAGTAAAAAAAAGAAATACAATACAAAATATTTAGTCATTTTGATTCACTATGAAATATTTTTAACCTTGTTTCCTGTCACCTTTTTATTTAGTGTCTTTAAACAAATTAATGAATTCAATTAATTATTTATTCTGCCTATAAAATTATTTAGTGTTTCTGTTTTGTTTTGATTTTAATGGCAATTAAAAATGTACTTTATAAATGAAAACAATTTATTGATGAGAATGTAAAAAAAAATATTTTGAAGAAGACTAATAAAAAAAATTATGTTTAATTTTTATTATTTTCATTACATATATTTGTTGTTTTCATAGTTTATTCATTATAAATTTATTATTTCTACTTTTCTTTATTTGTCTTTTTTTTAATTTTTAAAAAATTATAAAATTTTTATGAATGAAAGCCCAGAAATGCTAATTAGTTATGATTGACCATGTAAAGGTGTTGATTGTGTGACACTTAATTAAAATTCACTTTTTTTGATTTTAACAACCAAAAATTATTAATTTGGTGGTGTTTGCTGAAAACAAGGTTTTATTAATGTGAGAGAATTTAAAAGTAAATACGAGGGTGGTTTAAAAATTAACATTTAAAATAAATTTTATTATGCCTCAAATAATGAACAATTTACTTGATTAAACTAAGTCTTAACATTCTAAATGACTTTATTTTTTATTTTTTTTGTATACAATTATTTTATTGATTAAAACATTTATTTGCGAAGCTTTTTTTTATTTATTTGTGTACAAACCATTATTTCCTAAATTATATGTTAATTAAATGATAAAAAATAAAATGTTTAAACTTGTCGATGATTCATATTAAATTATATTGTATATAAGTCTTTCCTAAAATACTTACTTTAGTTATAATATAAATTATATTTTTATTTAAAGTATACAATAACGATTTCATTATCATTAAATAATTAATTATTTTTTAATATTAATGTTTTCTAGTCTTTTTTTTTTTGCCGCCAAATAAAACCTTATTTGATATTTTATTCTTTGCTGGGGTTATCTGACATTGAACTTGAAATTTTTAATAAGAATTATTCTGAACTTTTAAACATTAAATAACTATTTATTTAAATATGATATTTTTATTTAGTATATATATTTTTTTTTTAAGTTTATAAATTTGTAAAGAGGCTTGATTACTTTTAGGAAAATAATTAATACAAAATGCAATTAATCACGACATTTAATGATTTAAAAGATAAAAAAGTCTTTTGAATGTAATTTTATTTAAACAAAAGTTAATATTCATTAATAATAAGATTTAATTTAACTTATAAAAATTTAAAACTTAAATACACAGAAAAAATTATTACCTTATATTTTTCAATCAACGTCAGTGTTGCCAGTGGATATTTTTGAAAATACTTACACCTGATGAAAAAAAATTAGAATTTTCCCTATGAATAGAAAAAAATTTCTCTAAAAAATTCCCTACACTTTTTGATAACAAAATGTTTGAAAATTAACGATATTTTAAGTTACTGCCGTTCTGTAATGGAATCATATCTTCTATAAAACTACTGAGAATTTTGTGTATTGAAATTTATATTTATTTAAATTTATAGTCTAATTTTTATTTTTTAAATTCGTTGCGAAAATCGAATCAAATAATTACAATTTTTCCGAGCGAAATTGCAATCTTCTTTTATTATTATTTTTATTTAATTAAATTGCTTATGATCCACTTTTACTTTTTACTTTATTAATATTGTATATTTAATCTAAGAGTTTATTTTAGAAAAATAAACTTTTAAAAAAATATAACATTTTAAAGAAAACCTATAATATGACCGATTTTCCCTACGACACTAATTAATCGACAAAAAATACTACAAGTAGGGATTTTCCCCTACTTATGACAACACTGATCAACGTAGTTATTTAATTTTGTATTAAAATTTAATAAATACATTTAAATAAATTTGAAATTTATTTTTTATTAATTCATTCAATCATCCACTTAATTAATTTGTTTAATTTTTTAATTGAAAATTTTTTTCTGTTTTTAATTTTTTAAAGTTTTTAGTAATTAATATAATCATTTCTCACCAAAATTTGTGCAAATTTGAGCTCGTTTTTAATTGAAAGAATTTATTAATAACATATTTTATGATTGATTTTAGTTTTTGATTTTTTTTCTGTGTATAAAACTGAAACTCTGGTATAACTGAATAAAAAAAAATTTTTTTTGTTCAAATTATCTGCAACAATTTTTTCTCCTTAAATATTTCAAAACATGTGTGTTGAAAATTACTTCGGCAAGATATGTAAACATCTGGTTTATTTTAAGTCTAGTTACCATAAAAAAATCTTTTTATATATAAAGGAACCAATATACAGCTGTGTGCAAAAAACTAGTAGTACTAAAATAAAATTCGGATTTTTTTTAACAAATAATAGCTAGACATGAGATTTTAAAAATATTTATTAATATAAAAACGCACACAAATGTATTTGGCCATTTCTTTGGATCTTCGGAGGTTACCGCCAAGTAGTTATTTAGTATATATCAGATACATGGGACAAGAATATATCAAATATTGTGACCATAAACTTATTCTAAAAGCCGTCAAGCACTGTGGTGGGACGGATTTTGCGAGATGCTTCTCATATTATTGCTCATGGCCTATAGTTTGAATAAGAGGTAATATAGATATATGCAATGTATGTGCAAATATTAAGAACAGTCATGTTGTCTTATTCAGAAAAGAATATGTTCCTTAAATGGATGTTTTAGTACGAATTTTCCCCTAAGAACAAGAGCAAATTGACAGGAAAAATAGTTCTCTGTTTCGAGCAGACTCAGTGACCGCCGCTGTCAGAGCAAACGTGGACTATTTCACAAAATATTGATGTTTGTAATAAAAAAAAAGTAATAACTTTATCACGTAATTTTAGTTTTTCATTATTATTTTATAAAGCAAATTTCTACTCTATTATCTGATTTAAGATGTTGAACTAAAAATTTAGTTATGTTTTTATAAAATTGAGAAATAAATAATATAACAAATTCCCCAACAAAACATTTTTTGAGAGCAACAACAGAACTTTTTTATAGAAAGTAAAAATTCTGTTGTTATTTTGCACACAGCTGTATATACAGTGGGACTAAATGCAAATGTTTTTGTTAATAAATCTGTATCCTCTTAACTAATTCTTCACAGTAGTTCCAAAACACTTTTTTGAAAATAATTCTGAAGATCTTGAACCGTTAAAAATATCTCAAAAAAATTGCACATGTTAAGAGCTGAAGTTGATTTGGAAATGTATATCTTTTTAGCGGATGAGGGGGTAAATTGGTGGCCTCCAAAGTTGGGCATTTAGTGTATGTAATTTTTTGTTTTGGATAACTCATCAAAAATTCATTTATGATATGAGAGAAAAAAATTTATATAAACAGAGTCCTTGTAAATCTCAAAAAAAATGCTTGCATGTGTAGGTTATCTCGTTTAATTTAAGAGACATTCAGAACGAAATAAATGTTTACCTCATTTCTAGTCTAGTTTTTTTAGTTATTTTTCACATGGCGAACTTTATATTGCCCCTAAATTTAAAAAAAAAAATGTTGAGATTCTCCACAAAATTCTAAATAATTTTTCTGTATGAATCATATAATTATAAGAAACCGTTAAAAAGTTATATTAATCTGAAGGTGGAACTTTAAAATAATTAATTTTTTTTTTTCGAGAAAAATATGTGGCACCATTTATTCACTGATAAAATTTATTTTTTGTTTTGGCCTTTATTATTTTTCTAATAGTAAGGCCGGAGAAATTTGGGGCAAAGCTCTGTCCACAAGCCCTATCAAAATTTTGTCAATTTTGGAAAATTTTGTTTTCTTTTTTTGTTGTTAAGTTCTCAAACTGCAAAGTTGGGACTGACTCAAAATTATTTTAATTTTATAGCTCTCTATGTTAAGTATACACCCAAAAAATATTTTCTGACGGAGACCTTATAAAAATGTTGGGGTGAACATTTCAATGAAAAAAAGTAAGTTTTTTCTCACGTTTTATACGAAGTGGGATTTTGGATATTTGCATGTAAGAAGTTGGGATTTTTTTTAAATCTTTGATTTAAGGACAAGCTTATACATATTATAGTGAAATTTCAATAAAATGTAGCTAATTGTTTAAATTTTGTTAAAGTTTAAATAGTAATTTTATTAAAAACAAAAACCGCAAAAAATTTAAATTTTAAGTTTTTCAAGAAATTCTGCGATTAAATTATGTTCCACAAACCTTTATTTTATACATTTTTAATATCTACATTTCAACTTTTTCTTGGATATCAAATACTTCTATAAAAAGTTTATAATTTTGCTTAAAACCTAATAGAAACTTGGCATACTCTGGACAAATTTAGCTATTTCTCATACATTTGTATGGCAAATGTGAATAAATCCTAAAAATTTTATTATTTTTTTTTGAAGTTCCAACTTTAGATTTATATCTTTATATGATTTTTCCATTAATATTACTTAGAATTTTGTAAGGAATCTATTTGTAAGGAAAATATTTTCAAGATCAACTCGAAAACATCTCAGCTCAGCCATGTAGGGTATCTCTAACGCTTCATTAGTTACAGCATTATTTCCAAAAGTTAGTTTTTCCAGATGTGCACCCACTTTCTAATTACACTATGTAATTTCTATAGACTTCACCTAAAGTGGTATAGAGTATAACTGCACCAACTACACATTAAATGTCGTTTTTAATTTGACATCAAGCCTTTAATGTTTACTGGGATATTGTTCAACCTTTTTTTATTATAAAATTTCATTTATACCATTCAGTTATTTTATAACTTGAATTAAATATGACAATAATTTTATCACTTCAATTTAAATCAGTTATTATTTAAAGCATTTCAAATGAATTTAAAATTCTAGGAAATCTGCAAAAAGATGCATAAAAATATATATATTCAACTGAAATTAAAACTTGTTAAACCACATATGGTGTTTAGCAGACAAACATATTGATTTTTCATTAAAATTACTTTGAAAAACACATTTTTAATTCAAGTAATTATGTATGTAAACCTATAGATTTGGTTATTAATTAATTTATTTAAAGATTCTTAAGGTATTTAAAATATTATGCACAAAAAAAAAATTAATATGTTTGTAAAACGTAATTACAAAATTTATTATCACGTGCCGCCAGTCGATAAAATTTCATACGTAACTGCAACGTAACTGCAAGTTTTTAAAGGCTAATTTATTTATAGAGATTCCCAAACTTTAAAACCAAAGTAATATTTGTAAGAGATAAGATTTTAATTATTATAAATTTGTTAGAAATTATAAGTTTAAATTATGATAATTAAATTTTTTAATAAAACAGTTAATTGTTGTTATCTTTAACGTTTTGTGGTATTAGAGTTATTTTTATTAATTTAATTTCCATTTGTTTATGATTCACATCAAACAATTCTATTAGTATTTTACTGATTTATTAAATTAAAATTTCCCACATATGAGTTTAAGTAAAAAATAAAAAAATATACTAGTTCACATGTCATTTATAGACATGCAAGTCATTACTAAGTGCAATGAGAATTTTTTTTATCAGATATGCGTGATATCATTATTGTTTTTGTTTTATATTTAAAATATTATAAAGTTTATTAAACTTATTGTAAATAAAGTTCCGTGATAAATTTTTTAAATATATATCCATCGCATCAATTCTTTTTTTTTTAATATTATCACATTTTGCCACTAAACTATTTTTTTACTTAATAATTTTTAAATTTTTTTCTAATACAAAATTCTGCAATACGTGCGTTTAACTAAAAATTATTTTTTAAAATAAATATCTTAGAGCCCAAACACAACCAAGCGGATTAGTTTTTCTATATGAAGATTTGGCAATTATGAGACCAAATACAACCTAGCGGATTATTTTTTTATATGCGTTAAGATTTGACCATTAAAAGAGGGATTTCAATTTCATAGCACAATTGTGCTGGCTGAAATCACACGTATTCTTACGCTCTTTCATTTAATCGTTGCTGAGAGCGCAAATTATGGAAACTTATTGTATGGTAATCTATTTAATATAAATGTGTTACTTTAAAGTGCGGCGAATAATAATTATATGTTTTACTTTAATTAAAACGAGAGAAGAAGGTATAGTCGGTCAAAACCGACCATATGATACCCTACAC
>MINK01003683.1:0-14158 GCA_001735545.1 Phormia regina
ATTTGTAAGACGACCAAAGGGAAAGAGATTGGACCCAAAATATACTAAGAAGACAGTTATGTTTGGTGGAGGGGATGTTTTTCAGGCCAAGGTAAGGGTCCGATTCTTATTATAAAAGAAAGACTGGTATAGGATACTTTAACAACTTTAACAATAAACTATGTAATGTATCCATACGCTGAGAAAAATATGCCGCTAGTTTGAGTATAATGACCCCAAACACTCCTCTAGGGTTGTAACCGAGTGGTTACAATCCAATGAGGTACGTATTTTGAAGTGGCCTGTCCAATCATCAGATCTCAATCCCATAGAATATCTATGGAAAATAGTAGATCGCAAAATACGAACTCAAAATTACACCAGAAAGGAAGATTTATCGGCCGCTGTTATAAGGAAATGGCAAAACATTTCAAAAGAGACTATTGACTCTTTAATTGGTTCAATGCATCGTCGTTGTGAAGCAGTACTTAAAAACAAAGGATACGCAACAAAATTCTGACTTATAAAAGACTTCAGAAGTCGATGTATTGAACCAATTAAAGAGTCAATAGTCTCTTTTGAAATGTTTTGCTATTTCCTCATAACAGCGAAGCAAATATGAAGTTTTAATTTTATTACAGCGGTATGTCGCGATTTATAATATCTCGAAAAGGAGGAAAATTGTTTTTTTTTTTTAAATACTAATATCTTCCAAAATATTAACGTTAAAACTTTCATTAAGGCGACTATTTAAATGTAATTATTGTTTTTATGTTGAATTTTATTGATGGATACTTAGCGAATTAAATTTCGCAGTCGCGAAATGTTTATAAATTTTAAAGCATACGTTAAGGCATAAGTTTTATTATTTGTCGGTAAGATAATGAAAGGCAGGGCACACTAAACAGGTATAATCCTCAACAACCCAACATTTTGTCTCTCTTTTATGTAAGAGCCCAAACACAATCAAACGGATTTCAACGTTGTTTTCCGCTCAAAGAGAGAATTGCAAATTAAATGAAGACGGCGCTCAATAGCGAATTTTATATATATTTTGTTTTTGTTATATATTTTGTGTTTGGTAACAATAAAACTGCATATATAAAAATTATTTATCTTCCTCTATTAAATTCCAAACATAAAAAAATATAAGGCAAATCTATCTATATCTTTCTCTCTTATATAAATTTAATGTAATCCTATGTGATTCATTTTGCAACAACGGCAACACTGACAGAGAGGGAGATAGAGAGAAAATGAGAGCTTTAGAGAATCCGTTGTGAAATTAAAATAGATTTTAATTTCCAGCGGATTCCATTGTGTTGTTTCAGTTGTCAAATCTTCATATAAAAAAATAATCCGCTAGATTGTGTTTGGGCTCTAATTGAAGTGTCAAAAACAACTGATTAAAATACATTGCAATATATACAATATTATTATTATTATTATTATTTTGTTTCTTTATGTAAACAATAAAACTTAAACAAACTTTGACAGATCTGCGACACCAAAACGAAATCAGCTGGGCCAACGATTATACCTTTTCAGTGTACCCTGGTGAAAGGTATTAAAGATTCGCACAGGCAAATCTTTTTGTATTTCATTTATTTATTATTATTATTATTTTTTGAGTGTATTACAAAACTGTTGATTGTTGTTACAAAGTAATATAAAAACTTCTATAATTTTTAATAAAATCCTTAAGGAATAAAAACAAATCTTTAGAAATTATGTATTAAATATTTACAATTTTCTAATATTTATTAAATTTTATTACTGAATGAAAAATAAAGAGAAAAAAGACTAAAGTCTATAAACATTTTTAAGTATTATTAGGTATTTTTTTGGAAAAATAAAAATCACAGTTTTATGCTCGACAAAAAAAGGAACATTAAATATTTTATTACATCCTGTGGAGCGGTAGTTTTTGTAAACAAGTTGAAGTAATTTAATAGAAATATTAACTTGAAATAAGTTTTATTATGAATTGTGTGCCAAAAGAATAAATTATTTTTATATCTTTGTCTTTGATATTAGTTTGCTCTAGTTGTTATGCTTGATAGTTGAATAATTTGTTAATTTATATTATGGTTATAAATATAATTATTATGGAAATTTTTACCATATTTTTGGCTTCTTTTTTGACACCCTCTACTATGGCTACTTAAATAGTTATTTTCATAAGTAGTGTGACAAAATTTGATATTGTTAGCTATTTATTTAATGTGTGTTTTAATTTGAATTCTAATCTAAATAAATATTTTTAATGTATTTTTAGTTGTTGTTTATGGGGAAATAATATTAAACCGAAAAGTATAAACATAATTAGAAATTAATGCCACATTTATTAAAAGAGCTTATATTTTAAGTATGTACTTAAACTAAATAAATAAATATAGTCATATAAAACATAATATAATAATTTGTTATCTCAAAAATAAATAGTTCATAGATTATGAAATTATTTTATTTTATTATATGATAAAGTTATACGTTAGTAAATTTATTTTATTTATCACAATTTAAGAACTCCTGAATGTGTTTTTTTTTCATAAAACAGGGAAACACGGATAACACTTAGTACTAAATTGTTATGGAATAAAGTACATATGTTATATTTTTTTCGCCAACTCCTCTCCTAAACATTTGTTAGTCACTTCTAATGTTACGAATTGTAGAATTTAACCATGAATGATAATTTATAAAACAAAAATATATTTAATAAATATTTGCATTTACAAATGAATTTCCATTACATTGATAAGATAATAACTACAAAATTGTTATTAACTGCAAAATTAGTGTATTTATTATTTGTATAAATTAATAAATATTTATACAAGCTTTCGCGATTCTAACACTAATTAATATTTAACATAGTTTACTAATATTTTCATAAAATTGGAAAAAAAAAGAAAAATGATTGTAAAATTGATTGGATATTAATATCTAACAGACAGAAAGTAAATATTTATTAATGTAATTGATTAGCAAGTGATAAGGTTTTAGGAAATTAGTGGGAATAAATTTATTATAATATTAACATCAACCAATATAAGGTTAGGAACTTAAAATTAATAAAAGATTTCATTTCAATTTTTTTATGCATTAACAAAATTTAGATCTTTGAAATACCCTCTCGACGACAAGGACATCGCAGTTGAAGAGTCATAATTTTAATCTGTACAAATTTCAAAGAGCAACGAATAATTTATCTCTCTTGTAATATTTAAATTCTATCGACTATATGCAAAAAAATTTAATGTAGCGTTACAAAGTATTATTAAGCTAAATTCTTTAAAACTATATGCGAAAACGTTTATTAACTAAAATATAAAAAATTTACTCTAAATATTTTAAGGAAGATAAGTATGAACGATAAGTAAGACGTGTAAAGAAAAAAATCTTGCACTTCTAGGAACCCAAACTAAAGGTGACGACATTGATTTAAATGATTTGGTAGAGGAAGTTTTAAGTGCAACAATAATGCGAATAAAAATATTACAGAAAATTCATTTGCAGATTTTATTTATCTATTGTTGCCTGCCTCAGTGTCAACCCAGCAAAATATGCTGCATACCCAGAAGCGGGTTTGTAAGGGAGAGATAAAATAACTCTCCCTTTTCAACCTGCTTAAAGAAGGCATGATTTTTGTTCGTGATGTCCCACTTGGTAGGGCTCTTTGCTGCGCTACGTATTAGTGTCATACATGCTTTTATTAGGCGCATTTTAAGGTTACTAAACATGTAATTTCTTGTTTATTATAATGATAACTAAAAACAATATATTTAAAGCTTTAATAATTTAATAAATAATTTTATTATTATAATTAGTTATTTAAAACAAATTTTACTTACTTCTTAATACTTTGAACACTCGAACACAACTAATCAACGCAGTTGAAAATATTGTATCATCTAACTTAGCAGAACTTTTTGTTTTAAATTGTAAATAAAAATTGGGAGAAGGAAGTCATTCGCTTACAATCCTGCATTCACGTAAGCGAGAGAGAATGCAGGTTGTAATTCAGTAAAAAAAATATATGAGCCTAAAGAGTAGAATTTTCCAGCACTACTACCGTCTATTCTAGTCTTCTATATTTTACTCCTTCTTCTTCCATATAATTCAATAAAAAGTATTTTTTTAAATTTTTGAATCGAAAGAATTAATGTTCGGTAGTGTACAATATAAAATATAAATGTTATAACTTTCAACGTTAAAAAACTTTGTATTTTAATACAGTTTTTTTCTGATATCCGCCCTTCTTTCCGTTTGCAGTTTTGTCAATTATGCCGTCTGTATATTAGCGTTAAATGGATTGGAAATTTCGCTTAATTCAGGGAAACACAATATATAATCTAAATTTGGCTTTTATATTGATTCAAAAGTAAAATAATGTATTTTTGGAATTTAAAAATTTTCTTTGAATAGAATTCTAATGCATGTCCTTCTGTCCGGCTGTATATTAAGGTTAAATGGGGGTATAATGGTGCTCAATACAAGGAAATATAATAGCAATATTTTATCATTTAAATATATTTATTTGGCGTTTATATTGTTTAAAAAGTAAAATAATGTATTTACACTATTTTAAAAAAGTTTGTTTTAGGAGAATTCTGACGCCCATCCTTTTGCCCGTTTGTCAATATTTTTAATTCAAAATCGTTTATTTTTGGACTCAATAAAGATATGTTCTATATTCGATAGATAATTTAGATCTTTAACAAAAAATATAACAATATCGATTGAAGACGTTAATTTATATAGTATTTATCAATATCTATAGAGTGATATAAAACTCTATGAAATCTGGTAGAATTTTTAACATCTATAGCTCTTCTCCTAAATTGTATAGGATCCTGTAAATCCTATGCACTTCAGAATAAGTTACAGATTTATTTCTAAAACTGTAAACTGATACTGCCCCTTTGTTTAATGTTTTAATATTTCAAGGAATAATTCTGCACGTAAGTTATTTTTTGTATATCATGTTCTGGAGTTTTTACGATTTTATTAAAGGATTTAAGTACAGAATATTTACTATTTTCTAGAAAATTTTTAAATCAAAAATACTATACATTTTAAGTTTAAAAAAATACAACGAACATTTTAATATTTTTCCAATATGTAAAAAAATGCTTAACTTTGAAAACTCCGTATTAGCAAAGAACACAACCAAGATTTATGATTTTAATTAATTTTGAAATATAATTTTGTTCATTTTTATTTGATACCCAATTGTATTACGTAGTTTTAAATTTCAAAATTCATTTAATCGCAAACAAACCCTACAATAAATAAATTTAAAAAAAATTCTCTCTGCTGATCAGCGCTGTAAATCTAGGACTGTGGGTTACTATCATTAGTAGAACCCATAGAGAATAAATGGAATAACAATTTTAAATAGTAATTCGTATGTAAATGAAACATAAATGTTTTTTTTCTTAACTTTTATTTTAAACACTTAGGACAAAGAATACTAAGAATGGAAAGCTTGTCAAAAAAAAAAAAAAAAAAAAAAAAAAAAAAAAAAAAAAAAAAAAAAAAAAAAAAAAAAAAAAAAAAAAAAAAAAAAAAAAAAACTTTAAAATTGTGTTAGTCAAATTTTATTTATGTGTATTAGTGCTGAAACCACTTTCATTAATTATATTATTATTAATTATATTATTAATTATTATTATGTTCGCATATTTTCCTCTTTTGGTGCGGATTACATCCACAACTTCAATAAATGTGCATTAAAAAAATAATTATAATATCGTCTGATAGTGGAAAAATGTGTAGCGTTTGTAATTTTTCTTAAATTTAAAAGAAAAACTGTTTATTTTGTGATGTTTCTCTTTTTTATAAGTGTGATGAATTCACACAGAACTTGTATGTGAGGAGAGAGAGATTTGACAAGCTTTCTATTCTTAGTATTCTTTGACTCAGCACAACAATAAAGTTTTTTGAAAATAATTATTAATAAAAATTATTAAAAAAATATTTAAAAAATTTTGTCATTTTCGTACAAAGTTTTTTTTTTTAACAATTTTATTGTTGTGCTTACTAACGGTCTCCTTTTAATAGATTTTTAGGAAGAAAATTTTGTTAAATTTTTAGTGTAATTATGTTTTGACTTAAAAACTCAATATCCTTATTTACTTCACATTTGCATAGTCCCAATCTCAAGTCAATCGTTTGTTTATCACAAAAAATTCTACCATGACAAATTTTATCGAAATCAACTATATCCTGGGGAATGCATTCAATATCATTGCACTAAACACACACACACACAAAAATGTACTTCGACAGAACTCATTCATTTGTTAAATATTACAAGACAAGAACAAGCAAAAATCATCGCCATCATCATAACTTTCTTTTATGTTCATCATTTTCTCTTGGCCAAACATCATTCCTTCTGTAATGGATACAAACAAATATCAACAGTTTTGTTTGTTTTGTTAATAAATAAACATGACATCTGTGTTAATATTTATGTTTGTGTGTGTGTGTTAAAGCATTATTTACATAAAATAATAGCTGCAACAACAAAGTACAACATGGAATATCAATTACATGATAACAAGTAAACAAAGATATTAGAATGAGAACTGAAGGATTTCTAAATAAAGGTGTAAAGTAATATTTTTTTTAAAGAAATGATTTTGAAAAAAGTTGGACTCTTTTTTAAATTTAAATGTTTAGGGACATTATTGCTGCGATATAAAAAAATCTGTTAAAGACATATGATATAAAGCTTAGGTGTTGTTGAGTTGATTTGAAGTAGTAGAGTGCTTTAGTGGGTGAGGGTGGTAGTGAGTTGATTTCCAAAGTAAGTGTGTCGAGCATGTTATTTAAAAAAATTGTAAACATTTTATAAGTTTTGTTAAGAAATTTTAAATTTCTACATAAATATGCTCACATATGAAGGTTGTTTTTGTTTAAATAATGTTTAGAGCGAAATAAATTTATTCCTCATTTTTGGCCTCGTTTTGTTCTAATTTTTTTTAAATATTCAATGGAATTCTTATATATAATTGTATACAATATTGCTGCAAGAATTATATAAATATATGGATTCGATAAATGAGATCGAAAACCAAATTTTACAAGAGAAAAAATGTTACCAACTTTTGGAAAATAAATAAATATCAGTTGCAATTTGATTTAAGGCTGGTGCATATATCGTTACATAAATTTTTTTCTACTTAACTAATTTAGCTGGTTTGAAATCCCAAGATTCTTAGGAGGACAACAAATAATTTGGACAATTTGCATTCAAATAGGTTAAATAGTTTGGACGTGAGAAGTTTTCAAAAGACGAACATTGCTTAATCGACTCAGAATTTCATATGGTGAAAGGATATACATATATACCTTATGGTGTCTTATAACTTAGTATAACCTCTTTCACCGCTCTTAGTAGTGGAGTAATATAAAAGTAAATTTATTAAATAAATACGAATTAAATCACTTCATGTTTAAGTGCACATATTAAAAAAAAATATCTCAATAACTCTATTGAACAATTCGGTAAATTCTAAAAAACATTTGTAGCTATTCAAGTTAAAAAAGTTTGCAATAGTAAATTGCCTTGTTGTGTCTGTTTGGAGGACTTCAATTTGACACCAACAGAATGGAGTCTGAATTTTTATAACCATTCGCGGTGTATTATTTATTTGGGTTTCATTAAAACTTAAACATTGAGCCCGCCTTGCACTGGGTGCAATATTGAGCTATTAAGCATTTAGATCAAATAAGGCAGAGGTTGAATCTGACGTCATAAACGTTGTTAAAGATGTGATTACATAGTATCGTAAGCCAACATCCTGTTCGAAGGACCATAAATATGATTGCAATCGAAAATTACCCTTTTGCCTCCGTTGGGCGTTACCAAAGCAGAGTTTGTGGATTATAATGGGATATCAGTAGAATATAATTCGTATTTTTTGTGCCACTACATACTTCATCAGCATTGTAGTGCCTTAACAATTTTGATTTCGGTGAAATCTAAACATGAAAAATTTTAGTTTTGTAGGTTATATTAGAAGCTTTGCAGAATTTAATATACATTTTGACCGATATCTCAGTTACTAATAAAACAGTTTTTTCATTTCTTTCACAAAAAACTTTCCTAACAAAGTTTTCGAATTTTCTCTGTAATAATAAGGTCGTTGGCTTATATTGGGTCTTAGGAAAATCAAGGACAATTACATTTTTTAAAGTCATTTTGGGTTTTTTTGTGATATATAGGCCATCGCAAAAATTTTTGCTGATTGTAATTCTAAGAAATATTTTTTATAATTTGATAATATAACACCTATAAAAAATGACTTCAGCAGACAGGCAGAAAGACAGATGGAAATCGTTGTATCGACTTCCAAAGCAATTCCATAGCACTTCTCAACCGATTAAAAAATTTGGAATATTGATTGATACCTGTTGTAATCGTGCATATTCATTTATGTGCTCGAAATAGCCAGCTTAGTAGATAGTCTCAAAGTTCGGAAAACAAGACAAAAAATCAGTTTTCACGAGACACATTCACATCTTGATATTCAAATGTTTCGATTAGTGCGTGAACTTAGTTTTTTGTAATTTTACATAACAAAATCTGAGGAGTATTAAAAATAATTACATATATTTTATGGACTTTTTGAATATTATGAAAAAAATAGACTTTTTGTATTTTCATATAGAAAATATATAGATATAAAAGTGGCGATAAATATAATTGAGTGGGATCATAAATGAAAGTGAAATGTCGTTGATAATTGAAAACGGGAAACTTTTGTCAAAACACATTTCGCTAAGGCATGAAATTAATTTTAATTGCCATAATTAGTAGGTAGTATAAAATTCGGAGGCGAATCACAAATTTTTGAGAGATAAACATTTTATGGACCAAAAAATATTGACATATGTTAAAAAAGAATCATTAAACTAAAAAGGATTTATATGTATTAACGAAATATATTTTCAATCAATATATGGAGAAATAACTTCCAAATACGATCCAAATTTTTAACAAATTTTTAATAATTGCGAATTTTATTGAAAAGAAAATTTTTTAAATTTTACTGGGAAACCCTAAAATATGCTGCACTAACACTAATAAACATTGAAGATATTATAAATTTTATTTGAAGAACTCAGTAGATTTTGATATTACACAGAAAAAATATAAATGGATTTCAATTATGAAATTGCTTATATTAATTAAAATTTTGTTTGATTTTGCTCTAATAATCAAAATGATAATATTAATTAAAAAAATATTATAAAAATAATTGATTTTCCTGTTAATTTCAATTAATTTTTTTATGCAATAAAGTATATGTATAATTAATATTTTGCATGAAATTATGAAAAATATTAATTGATATAAAGTAAACAATTAGCTTTTTTTACCAAATAAAAATACACAAATTTTATTTAAATTTTTAATTGCAGAATTATGCAAACATATTATTTTACAGTATAAAAATTAAATGTTTTTATGTAATGTAGAGAATGACATGTAATTAAAATATATATATCGTGCCCTGTCCACCAAAATATCGTAACTAATATTTTCGATATTCGTGTAAAGAGATGTTTTTCAGTGAGTATATCCCTTGATACATGTCCTTCAGAATAAATGTTTGAATAAAAGGGACACAATGTGAGAAACTTTAAGGGATGTTTCATGGAAAAATAATCGAAACGTTAACCATGATTACTTACATTAAATTTATTATGTTTTCTAAACCTTCCGAAAGCATCATAAAACAAAAATGAGACCCGGAATTTTGACCTTCCAACTATAAAATAATATTTGCTGTATGTAATATGGGAATAATTAGTAAAATAGGCTACTATATTTATCAAACACAGGCCCCTAATATTCTTTAACGTCTCGTACGGTTCAAAGTGCATAAAAAGTGCTAGATTTTTAAATATTTGTTGTACATTTATTATATTATTTGAATGTGTATTTTTTCCATTTTTACTTATATTATTTAAATTTTTCAGAGAATTGTAATTTTTTTTTCTTTTTTATTTTCAAACTCAAAGTTGTTTAAAAAAAAAAATATTTTATTAATTAATAATTTTTATTAAATTCAAATGTGAAATTAAAAAGTATATTTATTAAAAAATATTAAGGTATAATTTTTTCTGTGTGATCTTTTTATAAATATTTGTATATATGTTTTTATTTAATTTTCAATTATTTTTAAAAACAGCAGTAAAATATAAATATTTGTTTCATTTTCTAAAGACACCCAATTTGGTGGAACACTACAACAAAAGAGATTAATTAAAATTCTCTATTGTCTATCGTCTTTTTCACAACCAGCAACATTAAGAATATTTTATGATATACAAAATCTAATTTATATATATAATTGGTATATCAAAGTCTACTTATGTAACATTATCCTTATTAAACCATTACATCACAGCATGATAAATCTAAAATACACAGAAAAAATATAAAAATGAATTTGAATTATGAAATTAACAATATTAATAAAATTGTTTGCTGATTTTGCTCCAATCATCAAAATGATAATATTAATAAAGTATAAATAATTGCATTTTTTGAAAATTTCAATTAATTTTTTTAATCTAATAAATTATATCGATGATAGGAATTTTGCACAAAATTAATTAAATTAGTAATTGATATAAAGGATAAAACGAAAAACGATTTATTTAAATTGTTTATTGCACAATTGTAAATTATATTGAAATACATTATAATATTCGTAAATTATTAAATACTTAGCGAACATTTGCAGTACATATACTTACAAAGAAAAAAGTATTTTAAATTATTTTTTAATAAAATTATTAACTAAATTTGTATTGGAGCTTAATTATATTATATATTAATATAATTAATTTACTAATTGAAATTTTTATTTTAAATAAATTGACAGTTCTTACAAAAATTATAAAGAAAAATTATAAATTTGTTTATAAAAATATAGATATAAAATAAATTTGACTAGTTTTGAACAATCGATTTTTACTTTTTTCTGTGTAGCTATTAAGTCATTCTTCTTTAAGAAGGTGCTAAACTTAATTTTATTTCTTTTAGATATGTGTATTTTTCTTAAAAAAAATATTTTGTTTCAAGTTTTTTTTTTTTTCTCAGAGAATTGTAAATTTTTTATTTCAAAAGTATATACAAGTTTTTAAACAAAATAATTATAGTAATTAATAACTTTTATTATTCAAATGTAACTTCAAGAAATTAATTTATTAAAAAGCTTTAGGTTATAATTTTTTCTGTGTAATACCGGAAAAAATAATACAGGTATTTTTTTAACAAAAACTCAAAACATACACTTACTTTGGATTTATACTGTCATTTATTCTATCTTGGTCAAAATTTACACAAATCCAGAAATTAATAAAACGAAGAAAATTTTAATTTTATTATTTATTATAAAATTTTATTCCCACTCAATATCGAATAATTGACAACCATACTTACCACCCAATAATGTTTAAAAACCAGCGTATACAAAGTTGTATGAAACTTGTATTTTCGCATTCATTCACTACGTCAGTCATGCAACCGTGTATACATTCTTTCATTTATTCACTCATTTATTCATTACGTTAAAATGCCCTTTGACTGCTGGGTTCGACACAAAATGTTAAAAATAAAACTTTCTCTTTGTCTTTTCAAGTGAGGAAATTTTGTACTGCTGTGCACGAGCTCTTCTGTTCATTAAAAAAAGAAAGAAATATGTATATAAAGGCTTTACATAAACCTATAAGGATACAAATACGAGAGTGTGTGCATAATTTCTAGGGTAGAAATTATTGGAGGTGCACTGTAATATATACTCATTTTATACATTTTTCACTACAAATAAAAAATCGTGTTTAAAAAAGCATTGGCTGTGTTGAACCACTATTAACAAATGGTATTTCAATTTAATCAAAAAATAAAAAAAAAAATATTATTAAAAGAAAGCTTACTGCGATTTACATTCACTTCGATTTAGAGAATTTTACAAAAATATTTTATAAATATATTTTTTAAATAAATTTACAAACTTGTAGTTAAAATAAAAAATAATTACTCTATTAAAGTATAGGAATATGAACTCTTCTGATTTTTAACATTAAATTGTAAAACTTAAAAATAATAAAAATAATAATAATTCTACACACAGAAAAAAAAAAAAATTCAAATTATTTTTAATACTGTTAGTAATTAACTCTGTATTGGAATTTAATTATATTATTTATTAATGTAATTAACTTTCTAATTGCTTTAAAATTATATTTTAAATAAATTGACAGTTCTTAAAAATATAAAGAAAACGTAAAAATTTGTCTATATAAATATAGAAATAAAATTAATTTAAGTTAATTTTCAAAAAGTTTCTTTTTAAGAAAAAGCGATAATAATAAAATCAATGAAAATTATATTATCAGTCTTATGATATTGATGATTGCAGCTAAATCAATTAAAAGTTAATTAATATAAGCAATTTCGTAATTGAAGTTGATTATTTCTTTTTTTGAAACTTGATTTGGAAAAACATATACCAATAATTATTCAGTCTGGTAAGGAGGGTGATGAATATATACAAAGAAAACAAACAAATGAGCGTCTCAAATTATTTAACGGTATATTCTCTAGAGTATTCATTTTACTTGACTTTTTCATTGTTGGAATAATCAAATAATTTGAAAATGCAGTTTTTAAATTACTCGAGTAAAAATTTTTAGTTATTCTATTAATTAATATACTAATATTTTACTCGACTTTTTAATGTTCAAACAAGAAAAAAAAAAGAAAAATAATAACAATAATAAAAATATAGCTTCAAATAAGAAATATCATTTCCAAAACAATATATAATTAAAAATTTACTAAATATTTATGAATATTTGTCTTTTTTGTTTTTTCACTATATTTAATATATTCAATAATACCTAAATTAGTAGTCTATCAATTTGAACCAAATTTTATATTAGGGATAGTCCGAAGTGCTCTTTGTAACTTTAGTGACACTTGTTTTTAGTATTATTTGTATTATTGTGATCTCCAGATTATATTTTATTTCAATTTTGTTAATTTTCTATCAATATCAGTGTAAACATATAAGAAATCTTAATAATTTTATAATAAATTAGTCAGATATATAATAAGTTAGAACTACTTACTTTTCCCGATTTAACGAGAAAACAATTACTGCAAAAGTAAAATTCTTATACCCAAATATATATGTAGGAAGTGGCTCTATTTTGAATAAAACCGTTAGGATTTCGAAGTATTATGAAAATATATTTATTATTTTCTGCATTAGTGCATTTTGAAAATGTCAAAAAGCATTTTAGACCATCCTTTTTTAGATAAAGTAGTTCAGCGATTACTTACATAAAGAACAAGTTCAAACAATTACCATCCTATCCTCAACGCCAGACTGACTATTTATTCATATATAAAGTATGTCCTTTCATTTGTACAACCAATAGTATGTTATTTCAAATCAAGTTTTTAATCCTTCAATTTATTTCTTATTATATATTATATTTGTATTAAATTTTTATTTATAATTTTTTTAAAGTGACGTTTATAATTTTATTTAATTTTTATAATTAAAAAACTATCTGTAAATTAGTATTATAATTTAGACATATATTCGGTTCATTTTACTAAATACATTTTTTTTTAATAAAATTCCAATTTGTGGTATAACTTTTAATTCCGAAATATTCTATATAAATTCTAAAGCATTTTTTTTAAGCAAAATCTGTTAAAAAAAATTAAATTAAAACATCCTAAAAATTATTAAAAAAAGGAAATATTGAAAAATATTTTTTACTCGATTATTCAGCATAATTTGCTTTAATAAATTTTTTACTCGAAATCCTTGATTTTAATTTAATCGAACATTTATTTGATTTTAATTTGTCGATTAATCAGACAAACAATATTCGAGTCAATACCCTAATATTCTCATATGTACAATTCATTCATTCAAAATGTTCAATAAAAAAACTTAGAATTTTTTAAGTCTGCAGTCTAAAGTTAAAAATAAAGTTAAAGATATTCATAATTTAACAAGATACCGTGTTTAAGTTTTGTAATATTGATTACGTGCGTTATTATAAAAACAATCATGTAAACTATGGAGCAAAAGTGAACCAGTTTTCATAACAACGTACTTTTTTATCA
>MINK01003685.1:0-13032 GCA_001735545.1 Phormia regina
TTTTTAATTTTCAAATAGTCGATTTTTCAACTTTTTCAATTCTTAAATAGTCGATTTTTCGACTTTTTTTAATTTTGGAATAATCAACTTTTCGACTATTTTCGACTTTTTCCGACTATAATCGACTTTTTTCGATTTTTTCCGACTTTTCGTCTAATTTCGACTATTTTCGACTTTTCAACTTTTTCCGACTATTTTCGATTTTTCGACTATTTTCGACTTTTTCCGACTATTTTTGACTTTTCGATTTTTTCCGACTATTTTCGAATTTTTTCGACTATTTTCGACTTTTTGATTTTTTTCCGACTATTTTCGACTTATTTTGACTTTTCGAATATTTCCGACTATTTTCGACTTTTTCCGACTTATCGATTTTTTCCGACTATTTTCAAATTTTTCCGACTTTTTGACTTATTTCGACTTTTTACAACAAAAAGTCGATTGTTAGATTATTCGATTTAAGCCAGCCATGAAAATTTCGATTTAAAATTGTTTTCTGAAAATTTCTAGTTTGAGATTATTACAAAATTTTCAACAATTTATCAAATTGTCAATTTGTCAAATTCTTTTTGTATTCCTATGTAAATTTTTTCGTGAGCATTTTACTATTCGTCTCATTTTCTGTTCATATCATTTTGACATTGTGAGGAGTAGTTTTACACTAACAAAATGCAAGGAATTGTTGTTTTTGCAGATGTGCGAGTACTTTGTAATTATACTATGATATTATTAAACATCTTTATAAATGCCGTAAAACGTGCATTAATGCCTTGGCAGTAGAATGTCATAAATAATATAAAATATTAAATTGTGTCACAAAATTCCATTTCTCCGAACACAATATCATAGAAATAAGTCATAAGCATGGAAAAATTTTGAGAGAAAGTCCTTCATCTCTGAGGAAACAGAAAAGTTTATAGAAAAATATAACTTTTCAAATTGTCCAACAGTCAATTTGCTGTCGGATTTTTCAAAATGTGACCAACATCAAAAAAAAACATAGATAGTTTTTTATTTCCAAAAAGATAGTGTCAATGCTTACATCTTTTAAGTATTCTTATTTCTTATGTTTTGAAAATATATACAATATATTGACTGGTGCATTGATTTTAATTATGATTGAAAATCTATTCTTGTCAAAAAATATTGATTTGTGATCGATTCTTACCAGCCTTCTATTAATTGAAAAATCAGCATTGTGCAGTGATGTAGTTTTTTGTGTACAAAAAAAATACTTTAATTAATATGGTTATTAAAGTTACTTATTTATTATTATAAAACTGTATCTACGTGTTCCCATATATTCTGATATAACAATAAAAATTGCAGTAGCTCTGCTGACGTTTTGCTATGATAAAAAATCTCTTGTGTAGACCCTAAGTAACAGTTTATTTTGAGCCGTTGCCGTCAATTTTTAGGATAGCCGCCGTCACCGTTCGGCGCAGGTCTTTGATTTTATATTCTCGTCTGCTTAATCGGTTATTGTTGGACGAGTCACCGTGAAAATTTTTATATTTTTTAAAATAAATAATTAAAAAATTTATAAAATTTTCTTTAAATAACACAAAATATCAAGCAAATATTCATCATTTATTTAACATATGATAAAAAGTAAAATCTCTTTTAATTTGTGGTAAATTAATAAAGAGATTTTCAACATTGTTTTTTTCGCATATAATTAAATATGTGTGCGTGAGTGTGTGCAAATGATGAGCAATTTTTCTTACTGCATGACAGGCCATTCCCAAAACGATTTTCCAATTGATTATCGCTTTTGACAAAAAATATTTATCTTAAAATAAATTAAAAAACGTGGAAATTTGTAAAAATATATATTATTAAATAAAAAATCAAATAAATAATATAACAGATAGTAATAAATATAAAACTAGAAAAAATTTAACTGTAGGAGTAATAAAAAACGAAGAATTACCATTGTGTTCGTAAACTCTTCGTTTTGCTTTTACGTTGGCTCCAATATTGTGCAAAAAAAATAAACCAGATAAAGTTGGCCTCAAAGGCTTTTTCAACTAAACTAACGTTGGCTAAAGTGAATAGCGGCAATATATTGCACTTAATTAAAATTAACAGAAATTCGTACCTTTGGTGCTTAATAGTGGTGTTTTTATTGATTTAAATAAAAAATATTGGAAAAATTAACGCTACAAAATGTCTGCAGAACGTGAAATACCAGCAGAGGATAGTATTAAAGTTGTCTGTCGTTTTCGTCCACTAAACGATAGTGAGGAAAAAGCCGGTTCAAAGTTTATTGTTAAATTTCCCAATAGTACGGAAGAGAATTGTCTTTCCATAGCGGTAAGTTTTTTTTCTTTTATTATTTATTTGAAAGAAATATTTCCAAATAACTCGTTATATTTTTCATTTCGTTTTATTTCATTGTATTTATTTTGGGGTTAGGTTTAATTGTCAGATGACGTCATTTTGTCCATAACCCCCCTTTTTGTATTCTTTCACTTCTCCACTTTCAATATATACAAAACAAAATATAACAGCGAAACGTCTACATAAAAGCCAACAATAACAATTGAAATTAATGTCAATAATAAAGTGTTGCCATTTTGTTATACAAAACAACAACAAAAATAAAACTTATACACAACTACATACTAACAAAACAATCATCATACATATAAAAACAACTACCCCCAATTGTATAATACAACAAATATTTATATATTGGTAGGGATCAAACAATACCTAATAACAAAATAAATATATGAAAAATAGAAATAAACGACAGGTGTATTGAACTTAACGAAGTGTGCATCTTTCTTTGTTACAAATTTTAAGTTTTTCTTTTTCTTTTTGACTTAAGACAATTATTTTTGTTAAATTATAGTTTTTTCTAAAAGAAATCTGCATTAAAATATGTATATGTATGTATATAATTTATACTTTTACATGTTAAATTTGTTGTACCCTTAATACAAAATACAATAATACGTTAGGATTGTATCTGAGATTTAGGTATATTTTTAGGATTTTAACTATTTAGTTATTTAGTGACATTAATTTTTTATTTTGCAATTCTGAAGTCTGAAAAGTGGAGATATTAAAAAAAAAAAAACAATATTTTTGTGAAAAGAACTATTTTTTATAGTTTAAAAGCCTGATTTTAAGGAGTATATTTTTTAGGAATTTTACTTTCTCACTCTAAGACTGAGGCAATTTTCATTGGTAGCTCTTAGATGTTAATTTGGACCTAATAATTCTGATGATTTTAAGATTGCTTTGTCTCCGACGCTAGTAAAAAGATAAATGTGTGAGTCGATTAGTAAAGAAAATTTTTGGAGTGTTTTTATACATAAAATTCGAAAATTTCTTTCTTATATGAATTGGCGGAATTTCTCAATATGGAAATCCTAAAGATACGCCCTTTCTTATAAATATGAAGCATTTAAATTTTGTATTTCTTTTTACCAAAAGTTCAATTGTTAAATCTGACTTGTTTGCATTGTGACACATTTGCGTGGAATAAGACACATTAAAATCATTGTTTTTACATCTATGTGCGAATTAAATAACACTGGTCGACAAAAATAAAAAATCGTCCTTAAAAAATATGTGGACTAGATTGAATTCAACATGTTAAACACGAACTGATTTCAGTTTTTTTTCATCAGATCCCAGCGAGATCTTAAATAGGTAGATAATAATAAATTATTCGAATGTATATCAGTAAAACTAGAGAACAGAATAATATTGGCTTTAAATCGTTTTATTATACACTGATGAACAAAAAAGTGTTAAATAAAAATTGGTAGATTATATGGAATTTAAGGAGTCTAAAAATAATATGTTTTAATTTTTTCTACTACGTACTGTTTTTCTTTTATTTATTGCCATTACTACTAAGATCCTGCCTTTAGGCAGACACATCTGTATAACTCGAGAGTGGTTTGACCAATTTAGAAAAATTACAAAATATGGCGATTGCAATTTTATTTAAGCTATACGAACCTAATAATTTCGTGTTTATATATTTAGATAATTTTCGTATCATTTAAAGTCGCGTATACGGTTCTTGACTTATAGTTTAAATGAGACAAACCAATACGGTGTAACCGTTCGTTTGTCCTAATGAACTGGCTACCGGTAGACCTTATGATCAAATAGATCGCAATCAGGCTCGGTACAATAGGTGCGTGGACCGGTAAAGGATATGGCGATGCGACCGTTTTAGGGTTACTCGATGACATTCCCTCCTATACCCTTTCTTAACAGAGGTTTCTCGGTGTCGACTTCGGCTGTTCTTTACTAAGGGACAGCTCTGTGGAGGTCTATACTGATGGATCCAAATCTGTTGATGGGGTTGAGGGGTTGTCTTCATTTTCGAATACAGGAAAAGTATTCTTCAAGCAGAGATCTCGGCCATAAAAAGAGCGGTAAACTGGTTGATGTACTATAGGGTATTCGGTGTGGATATCCAAATCTGTCGACATGTTAAACCTTGAGACAAATATGGCCCTATTATGATGAACTTCGGTCAAGTCTCATCTTGGGATTATTAAGACATCGGCTACGTATTTTGATATCCGTTGTCAGAGGGCACTGGATTGCTGGGCTCCCTTTTAACGACTTCTGTCCAAGTTGCTTTGTCGAGGAAGAGAAGGACACAGTGGAACACTTTCTATGTCAATGCCCGACCCTCAATGAAATAAGGACCGCCAAGTTCGGCAGTCCGAATATGCATGTACTATCGGATCTCTCGGATATTGACATTAGAGCGATCAAATCAAGAACTTTTCATTATTCTATTTCCTTTATGGAGTTGTTTGGTAATATAAGGAGGACCTATTTATAAAGTAATTGGAAACATTTTTCTTTACTTTTTGGATGGGGAGCCATTGACTAGAAGAATTATTAAAGATTTTAATATTTTATCTATTCTCTTTAATTTTAGATATCCTTATTCGGGAATAGATCTTTGTAATATACATATGTTAATTGGCATAAGTTTTTTATATTACTTTGAATTTTTTTAAATAAATTGTTCTGTTTTAATTTAAAATTGAAATTTTTTCTTAGCTTAGCTTTTCTTTTATAAGCTAATTAATTGTGTATTTTATTTTTTATAAAATTTATATTAAATTACATTTTCCGATAGAAACCTTGAATAGAAATAAAATAATATTGTGTATAAGCAAATTATTTATATACGAATCATTTGTATGTACATATTAAAAGCAACATATAAAATCATATGTTGTATTTATGTATGTACGCCTAGACATTATTACTAACAAGCCATCGATTCACATGTTCAACCATCTTTAGTACTCTACTTCTCTGTCAGCAATAAGACGTATGTATGACTCATATATTTTCCTCAATACTATAACACCATTTCCATATAGTTTTTTCAAATGACAATTTATTTTAAATAAAATGTATTCCAGATTTAGTTAAATCATAATGATTTATTTTAATAAAGAACATTCTAATAGTGTGTAAAATGTTTTGCCCAGTAATAATGAATTTAAGTCTGAATAAAATTTTATGTAATTTATTAAAATTTCCTTTCTTCAGCTCTAAGTTAATTCTGACCAAGTGATTTTTAGATCAACACTAGAATCTAAGTTCTTTTTAAAAACAAAATAAATTTTAGTCATAAATAACGGTGTATATTTCGAATAAATTGAAAACAGTGTAGACAGTTTTTTTCAAACAAACCAAGCCGGTATATAATACATACATTTGCGTATACATATTTATGTATATTAGGGTGGTTCAACATTGTATGTAGAAACCCAATATTTATCGCACATTTTAACGTAATATTTGCTAAATTTGAATTTCCTACGATGGTTGGAACAAAATCAATACAAAGTAATATTAAAATTTTCAAATTTGGGATTTTGATTGAATATATTTTATTTTTCCAAACTACGTCTGATCACAAATTTTTAGAAATATATCTTAAAAAACAACGTTTATATTAACAAGTTGAATAATTTTTGTTCCTCCTTAAATTTATGAAAAATGATGTAACGTTGTTTTGAATTTTCGATGGCAATATATACATATGTATACATCAAACGATATCTAACAAAAAATTATATTTATTAAAATTAATATTCATATTAGCGGTTTTGAAAAATATAGATATATTTATTTTTCTTTAACTATCGTTGCATTTTTATATCATTGATATTGAGAAGAAAATAAAAAAAATTATTGTAGTATCATCGATGTGAATGCCCTGTTCGTTGTAATGAACTGGCTAACGGTGGATCTTATGGCCAAACAGATCGCAATAGTTGCGTGGACCGGAAAAGGATACGGCCATGCGACCGTTTTAGGGTTACTCGATGACATCCCCAGCAATATTGATTATTGCTCTCCTATACCCTTTCTTGACAGAGCATTCTCGGTGTCGACTTTGGCTGATCCTGTACTAAGGGACAGCTCTGTGGGGGTCTATACTGATGGACCCAAATCTGTTGATGGGGTTGGGGGTGTCTTCATTCCCGAATATAAGAAAATTATTTCCTTTAAATTGCCGGATCACTGTAGCATTCTTGAAGGAGAGATTTCGGCCATAAAAAGAGCGGTAAACTGGTTGATGTACTATAGGGTATTCGGTGTGGATATCCAAATCTGTACGGACAGGCTGCGATTAAATCGCTCTCGGATGTCTTTTCGACATCCAGTCTGGTAAATGAGATGGTTGAGACATTCAAACCTGGAGCTATTCTGGGTTAGGGGTCACTCAAATACCCCGGGTAATGTTACTGTGGACAAACTGGCCAAAATGGGATCGCTCCTTAGATATGAGGAAGCAGATTACTTGGTCGGCGTTCCGCTCTCCTCTTGCAGATCCATGATACTGAGGAATCTATCGATCTCTCGGATATTGACATCAGAGCGACCAATTCCTTCATACATCCGTCTGAATGGTTCGACTGGAACGTAGTTTCGGACATGGAACGTAGTTTCGGTCTAATTTGGACCCACATGAGCTGTCTTGTAACTGTTCTGACAGCTGCCCAATCAACCTAATCTATCGATGTGAATGGACATATAACATTTATCGTGGGAAATATATGTTAAATTCCATCACGTTTCATTATTTTATTTCGCAAAACAAAATATTGAACTACCTTAATAGACATACATACATATATGTATATAATATAATAAAAACGAGAAACAAGAAAATCCATATATAAATATTTAACATTAACAAAAACAATGTGTAAAAAATTCTTGTGTTTGATGATTTGTTTGTGTGTAGGAGTATTTAGTTAAATTGGTATAATTTTTTCCTATATAACTTCTGTAGTTTTTAGTCTGCTATATCGTATATTTTTGTTGTTGTGTTGTCATCAAATAAGGCGTGCGTGCGTGTGCCACAGTCATACACTTTTGCAACATTTTTAAAATTCTATATGATGTGAGAAGGGGAAAAATATTAATCATATAAATATTAATAATAAATTTAATACATATTTAAGACTTGCGAAAAGAATTTTATTATTTAAATAAAGTTATAAACAATTCCTTTACTGTGGCTAATATATTTATATATATTTTTTAAGATTAAAAACGGAATTCAAACAATTACATTTAAATAAAGAAAATATTTACTATTTTCAGTTCAATAATTTAATTTTGTCTTTTAGAATTTTTTCAAATTTATGAAAATTTTTTAGAATTTTTTAAAATTTATGAAAATTCGATTTAAAGAAACCTTGTACTAAAATCCATTCTTCTAAAATCCTATTTGAAATGGTGTATTTACCATAAATGTTTCCATATGATTATTTTGTTTTTACTTACAACTACATATTATTATGTATTTTCTATATTTTCTTATTCTTATTGATATTTCTTTAACCTTAAAGTTGTTTTTAATAAATTCTTTTCGCACTCAGACTTCTATTAATTTTTTTATGTATTGTAAATGAAACTATTTATAGCTTAACTTTCATTCCGGCATTATAGTATAATGCATATCATTTGAGTTAATGTTATGAAGCCATGAATATAATATTTCTTCAATATATTAAGAAAATTAAAATATATTTTCAATTACGTTGGTTTGAAATTAAAATATAAAATTTATATTTTTAAAGCAATAAAAAGAAGTATATACTAGAATTGTTATAATTAAAGTTTAAAGTATCTAGTCAGCAAAAACTTTGTTTTCCTGGTAAGCTAGCTGGTATAATTGGAAACGAAAATAAGCTACTTACTTTTTATCTCAATAACTTATCACTTTGTTCGAGTAGTCCACGATTTCTTGTAGTTATTTTTAGACTAAAAAATATGTTCCTAAATGAAAATAAAATAAAAAAAAGATTAGAACCTGGGACCATATTAACTATTTATTTTTAATGATTGACGTCTTATTCGCACTTTATTTTTAAAGTTGCAAAACTGCTTTTAGCATAAAATTTATTTTTGATATATTGTTAAAAAATCTAATATCATCAGAATGGTATTGAACTACCTACTTTCGAGTTGCTAATCCAGCGCTCTAGACAACTGATCCACGTCTTAACTTACATTGCTCTTACACTATAAAGTAGTTATTTATGTACCAAGAATATACTTTAAGAAATAGTTAATCCGTTTGCAATAAGCATGGATTCACATGATCTAAAAAACTTAGTATGAATTATATTTGTACATTTTTTGAAAAATTCATTAAAAAAATTGTATCTCAGAATTTAAGATTTAAATTTGTATATTGATAATATTTCAAGTTTTAATGCAATGAAGATCTTGATTCTAATAAAAATGTACATATGTAGTATGTACATGTGACCTTTGTATCACCAAATGCCTTAAAAAGGTCATAACTTAAAAAGTAGCTATATTAATCATTCACTTTTATAAAAATATCGTTTAAATATTTACCGTATGATAAGCGAATTAGACACTAGTTTTTCTAAAAAGAAAAAGACATTTATGTTGTTTGTTTTTTTTATATAATTTTCCTTCAAGTAAATGATATGTTTGCAAATAGGTCCTAATTCGTCTTAAATTGTGGTAAGGTTTAAAATTTAAATTGAAGAATATAAAAAAGTGTTTATCAAAACGACTTTCGAATAATCGAATAAACGAATTTTTGTAGAAAATTGTCGAAATTGACTTTTTGCTTTGAAAATTCTCGAAAATAGTCGAAAAATGTCGAAAATAGTCGGAAAAATATCTAAAATAGTCGAAAAAAGCGAAAATAGTCAGAAAAATTCGAAACTAATCGGAAAAAGTTTAATGAATTAGTCTATTTAAAATTAATAGTTTCTTAGCAGCTTTAATTTATATATTTTTACTTCAAGCCGATCGAATAGTAATAGTTTTGCATGGAATCAGCACTTTTAATTGGATGGACTGCTTGTTTCTTTAACACTCCGTCATGGACATGTTTCGATAGTCACGTACGTAGCGCATTTATCTGGCCAGATACACTATGTATTTCAGTACATTTATATGAAAAATATGCTATTTTAGTGATAATATTACATTGTTATATTGTTATCACGCCAGGCAGATATATATTTTCTATGTTTTTTTGTTCTTTGTGCAAAAAAAAAAAAAAATTAATGAGAAAAATTTAGTTGTTAAAATAATACAGAAAAAAACTACCAATTAATAAAATAATTTATTCAATTAAAGATTGTTTAAATTTCCACCTCTCACCAAAATAATTATATAACAATTATAAGTAATTAAAAAAAATAGAAACAGAAAAATGTTTTCAATTAAAAAATTTATTAAATTAATAAAATATTAATTAATTAAATATATGATTGAATGAATGAAAATTCTAATACAAGATACAAATCTTGTTCATTTATTGTGATTATATTTGAAAAATTAATAACAGAGAACTGTTTCTAATTAAAAATTTTATTAAATCAATTAAAAATATGATTGAGGGACTGAAATAAAATTTTAATTTAGAAAAATCTTGCTCATTTATTTTAGTTATATTTGAATATATTAATTAAATTTTGATGTTAAATAAAACAACAACAATAAAAAATTTAATATCATTTTTTGGCGAATTTAATTATTTGAAAATTTTATTTCATTTACTTTCAGAGAAATTAATAAATGGAACTTCTAGAATAGATTACTTTTGCAAAAAGTACTTAAACTATATTTAAAAGTACTTTTTGCTAAAGACAATGTTAGTTAGTACTGTTAACATATTTTCTGTTCTACTTTATCAAAACTTTTTTTGACCATCTCTATGATTTTGTTAACAAGTAAAGTTTCTATACAAGTATTTATTTTTTTCTGCTTTAGTTCTATTTGCTAGTGAAAATAAAAATAATGTACTAATTAGCCATGTTTAAATTAAGCTGCATGTCAAACCAACCAAACCAACAGGAAGAGTGGTACTTTGAAGTACTAAAGAAATAATAAAAAAAAAAGAAAAAAATTACAATAAAACAGAAATGCTGAGTTAAAGATAAAATGTATGAAAAAGGAATTCACAAAGAAATGATATGATCCGTTAGACAAGGTTTAGCTTTTGTTTTAAATTTTAATATTTAAAGTCATATTAAATATATATAGCTAATAAAATTGTCTGAGGTTTTAAAGTAGTTTCTTAGAAAAACCTCAAAAACTTAAATTTTTTTATTTAATTTTAAAATTTTTTTTAATATCCGTTTATATTTTATAAAAACTTTTAATATTTTTTAAAATTATTTTATTTTTTTGCAAAATTCATTTTGTTGTTTTTTTAATATTATATATACACTTCATTTGTAAAATATTTTTGTATTTAAATTATTTTTTTTTCTGTACACTTTTATAATTTACACAAAAATTTTAGCATTTTTCATTTGGATTTTTTTTTTTCTTTTTGCAAACTTTTTGTATACCTTGTATTATTTGAAAAAAATACACATCCGTTTTCAATAATAATACACCAACAAATACGTCTACGACGTTATCCTAGCCAACTACAACTGAAAGGAAAATTTTTCACTACCCAAATACTCTCAATAACCATCAATCGTTTTTAAAAATACATGAAAAAAAGCTTTTCATATTCGTATTTAAAACGTCTTGAAAATTTCACAGCAACAACGCAAAAAAAACGGCACGAGAAAAATTCAGATAAAAATGTATACAACAGCTTCTTTGATTAAAAGAATTCTATGCTTAAAAACCAGGATGCTGTATCCTTTTTTTGTTTTAGTAACAAACTGCTTCTGCGCAGTTTTTTCTTTATATAAAAACTTTTAGTGGATTGTGGATTCCTAATATTTTATCATGAAACTTAAAATACACAAAAGAGATGGTTATATTTTTTCCTCGCGAAAAAAAAAACATTCTCCTGTAAAGGAATAAAAGCCTTATTAGGAAAAGGGGAATTAATTTTTGTTTTGATTTTCTTTTTCCTGTTTTCCTTTTCAAGTCTAAATTGTTGTTGTTTTTTTTTTCTATAATGTTGAGTAAAAGTAGGACAATAATATTTCTTTGTATATGAACATTCTTGTCAATGTTTTGTTTTTGTTTTTGCTTTTTTTCTTTGCATTTATTTTCTATACATTCTAGTCTATTTACTATAAGGATTCTTTTACTATGACGAGTGGTTAATGTATGGGTGTATATGTATGTATGTATGTTGTATGTAAGAGTAAAATATTTTTGTTTATTTCTATGTTTTGTTTATATTTTAGATTGTCATTATTATTTTTCTTTTTCTTTTGTAATTGTTGTTGTTTTTTTAGTTTATTATTATTAGCCACATAAACCGCTTTGAGTGACTATAATGCAAGTGCAGCTAAAGTACGTCTTTTGGTAAATATTGCAGTAATAAAAATGGATTTAATTATAAAAAAAATCATAAATAGGAAAATAATAACTCCCAGGAATATAATAGTTAAGAAAAATAAATTTAATTTTCATTTGTAATAGAGTTCATGATTTGGGATTAAGTATATGTATGTTGAAATGTTGAAATGTTTACTTTAGGTTTATAGTTTAATCTTTAATTTAATCATTTTAATTCATTAAATATAAAACCATTTGGAAATAATATTTAGTAGGTCTAATTTTTTTCATTGTATTAAATGACATTGGGAATTTTACTTAGGGAACACGAATTCCCTGAATTTCAAATAAATATGTAAATTACTTCTTGCTGCAATTTAATATAAGTAACGAGAAAAATGGCATAGTCGATCAAGAATGACTATATGATATTGCATTGTGCATGAGCATAAAAATTTGGAGATATTAGATCTGTTGCCCATTGTGGTCCAACACTTTTACTAAATGTAAAATAAAATATACAATACTAACATCTAAATGATTTTATACACTTTAGGACAATTATCGTAAGGGGGTTTATATGGGAACTATGGTAAATTATAAACTGATTCCCCTTAAATTTTATTCTACTTAAATAAAATCTATTTGTGTCGATTTTCAACTTGATACTAAGATTAGTATAAGCTGTATGTGCATTGAAGAAATTTTCGGTAAATATTCATAAAACAATCGACCAATATTCATAAAATTTAATACAAAGATTAAAACTTGTACATAACTTGTTTGCACCGAATTTCATTAAATTATTCCTATTTTAAAGCCATTTTTGAGTTTTAAAACTTTATTTTGCAGGGATATATGCAAAGGGTCTAGGTGAAATAATGAGACGATCATAACACAATTCAATGGGCTTCATATTTTCTCAAAAGAAAATTTTTAAAACTTTCATTAAATTATCTTCAAAATTATATATTGCGAACACGCTTTACATGGACAGCCAACCGACCAGACGGACACACAGTATTAAATCGTCTAGGCCAGTGGTTAGATTATATTGTAATGTTGAGGGTATAAGATTTCACAAAAATCATCCTGTTATAAAACAAGATAAGCTACAGGAAGTCAATTTTGACTACCTCGAGTATGTAAAAGCTGCTTAAAATTAAGCAGCTTTTTAAATCTTCCTAATTCTTTTATTTATGAGTAAAATGAAAATAATTGAAAAGTAGGAGGGATGTATCCGAGATACCAGAAGTAAATTCTGAATTT
>MINK01003691.1:0-16016 GCA_001735545.1 Phormia regina
GGAACGGCCAGCAATACGAGTATTGATCTTATACAGAGGGCCCAATCAAAAATTCTTAGAACCATGATGGGTGCACCATGGTACATAAGAAACGAGAATATCCATAAAGATTTAGATGTACTCCTTGTCAGGGACGAGTTCAGCAAATTTAAGGAAAAATATATATCAAAATTGCATAGTCATCCAAACTCACTTGCAAGACAACTAGAAGCCCGAACACATTCAAGGCTTCGCAGAAATGATCTACCACCCCGCTAATAGGAGGGTCAATTTATTTCATCTTCGCTCTCGATAGAGAGTAATTAGGTTTAGCTTTAGATTTAAGATTTATATACTTATTGTAAATTTTTATCCATTTTTGGATATGACTTTCTATTAGTTTTTTTTATTTCAAAAATATTTTATGGATTTTGTATAAAATTATAAAGAATTTTCTTGCAAGGATCCTATATCTATGTGGTTTAGATTAGAAGTTATATTATTTTGAATTAGAAAATTGGAAAAAAAATGTTGGTAACATTTTTTCACTTTAAATCCATTATTTTCCTCTGAATCATAAATTTTTTCATGTTATATAAATCCTAGCGTAATAGGGGCGAAAGTCTCCCCACTAGCTCTACCAGAATTTCTTTAATTATTATCTCATTAAATGAGACAGCGAAGCGCTTCGGAAAGATCTAGTAGTACTATAGTATAGAATAAATTACAAATTATAGAATATTAAAAAAAAATTCACTCAAATAAAAATAGTCGATACAAAAAATAAAATTTTAAGTGAAAATATTTCTTATGTATGAAATAACTCAGAGTAAACAATACTTTTTTTATCTTGCGAAATGTAAAAATCTTTGAAATCGGACTGGAATTGTACAAGTTACGATTCTTTAAACTTTTACATAATCAAAGCAGTCAACTTTATCCCTGACCCTGCAGCTTATCTTACATAATCAAAGCAGTCAACTTTATCCCTGACCCTGTAGCTTATCTTACATAATCAAAGCAGTCAACTTTATCCCTGACCCTGTAGCTTATCTTGTGTTAACACAGGGTGCCTACAACATAAGTTTTCTAAAGGATTAGGCTTTTCTCTATTACTCTTTCATACAATTCAATTCGATCCGACCAGTAGTTTAGGAGATATGGATTTATTAAAAAAATATATCTGGCCCAGTGATTTATTAACAAAAAAATATTTTTGTCCCCACTTATATAAATGCCAATTTTAATTTCCTTGAAAATTTTATACTCTCTATTTTCAGGGAAACCGAAAATTTGTTCTTCATAATATTTACAGTCTCTCCAAATAAAAAAAGATATATATTTTTTTTACATAATTACTTGGGTCTAAATCTTTACCGATACTTATATTAAGTGTAAAATAGAGCATATAATATTACGTCGATATCAACATTTATACGATTTCATGAATTTTGGGGTGATTTTCGAAAAAGGCCATTATATGTTAGCTATGGTAAATTATACACCGATATTTGTAAAACTACTATTATTTATATTTATATTTAAACTTATTTGTGTCGCATATTAACTTGATACTAACATTTTAATGTGATTTATGCTCTTTAAAGTGATTTTATGAAAATAAAGTTATATATGGGAGCTATAGTCAATTACGGAACAATCTTCTGAAAATCGGTTAACAGAGTAATACTTATATAGTTATATACTATGCCAAATTGAATGAATTAATGTTTTAAATTTGCTACCTGTAGTTTGATTACAAGGTTAATAACGTCCTTATTAACCTTGTAATCAAACTACAAGTAGAAAATTTAGAACAGATGGTCAGACGAACATCGTTAAATCGACTTCGAAAGTGATTTTAAGCCGATTGCTAGAAATTAAGTTGTGTCTTAGACCAATATTTTTGCCCAAATGCATAATATATTAATAATACAAAAATAAAATTTAAGAATTTTCGGTCAATTAAATTTTTAATTCATTCAATTAACTATTTAATTATTTTAATTAAATTTTAAATTAAAGAGAATTTTTTTTGATAGTTATTAGAACCGATGTGGGTAAGATGTGCAAACTTTAAATTTTTCTTATTGAATGAATTATTTTGGTGTTGGTGATTGGTGTTCTTTTCCGTATTCATTTTTTGATTAAAATATCAATATAAATAGAAAGTTAATATACATTTAAAAAATACACAAAATATATTAATTTTGAAATAGTTTATAAACTTTAAAATATTATATTTCTTTTATTAATTTTTATTAAAGCTATGGAAACATCTATATAAACTCCCCAAAATATGATCAAAAAATATACATTATATACACATGTGTATACGTATGTAACTAACATATGAACTAAATTATACCGGATGAATGTTTTATGTTAAACATGAGCAATGTTGGTGGTTTAAAACTTCATTTTGTTACCTTAAATATTCTTCATATATTTTTTTTCTATTTTACTTGTTGTCTTAAGAAAAAATATAAAAAAATAATATTTTTTTTCACTTCATTTCATTATGTTACTTTTTTTGTTTTTGGTTAATGACTAAAACTAATATTATCTTCCTGTGACAATTTGTTTCAACTAAAACATTTTCGTTCTTGTTTAATTTTTTTTTCGGGTTTTTAACGTTTTAAAGCCGCTATAGTACTTACTTGTATAATACTTACATATATGATGAGCTCTACATATAAATCAACATATTTATATGAACAAGATACTTATTTTTAAAAATTTTCTGTTGGGAATATAATTTTTTCTTTATTTTTATTTTTTTTTATATTTTGTCTAGAGTGGAGTTTTTTTTTGTCTTTTTGTATTTTTTTATGGAAATTATTTGTAGTACAACTTTGCTAATGTGTTAAAACAATAAACACCGTTTTTATCATAAGTACACATTAGTCCAAAAACAGTACTTATACCCAGTGACTGAGAAAGAGAAGTCTATAGAGTGAATGTTGGATGTAGAATATGGACGGCCAGCAGAAAAAGAGTTTTGGTGGGCATAATGTTTGTTTATTTGCAGTAAATAGTTGGTGGAATTTTTTCGTTTTGGCCGTTTTTTTTCTTTTATTTTTTTAATTTGTTTAAATTTTTTTTGTACATTTTTTATGATACAAGTGTGTGAAAGAGTTTTTTGTTTAAGATTGGAGACAAAAAAATTTTCCTTTTGTTATGTGCAGTTGTATTGTAATTGTTGTTGTTGTTATTGTTGGTAATGTTTAACAACAATGTTGTATGTCAGTGTTTAAAAATTGTTTGAAGATAATTCTAGTTGCATAAGGAATTTCATATGCATAATTTAACAATGAATGAGTTAATATTTTGTAAATATTGACATAAACTTTAAGCTAGAATAAAGGAAACAAATAAATCAAGGTGGTCTTGAGTATATAAACATTTATTATGGGATTTACAGCACTATGGGTTGGATATATTGTATATATATTTTAGGAATAGTTCTTTTTAAAAATGCTATAAGTTTACTATTCCATAATTTTCAGTTTATATTTTTTAAATTCTTATTAGAAAACGTTAAAAAAAAATTGATATCATCTAACAGTTTGTCGGTTGAAATGGCATTTATGAAGACATCCGATATTGTAGAACAATAGATAATCCTTTCGGAAATGTTGCTATTAAATTTCAGCCAAATTGGTGAAAAAATGATGGAGACATTAACCAGTAAAAAATTCTTTTTATAGGTTTTTCGACTTTTGCAAGTCTTTATTTGATTTTACACAAAAAATGGTTCTGAATTTTTATGCCAAAGAAATGAACAAATATTCAAGATATTGGCTAAAACATTTCTTTTTGTTCCTTTTGGAATTTTCTTACAATCTGAGGGTTTTGTTAACACTATTGAATAAAGTGACGAAGGGTATAAGTGCAAGATTATGTATATCCGAATAATAGGTTCTTACTTTTTACTTTATATTTTATTTATTTTCTATGTTTTTTATACGCTACACGACCATAGGTGGTTTATGGGGTATTATGCGTTTGTGCTGATGTTTGTAACGCATAAAAATAATTACCTCACACCCACTTTAAAGTATACCAGTCATCTCAGAATTACTTTCTGAGGCGATTTAACGATGTCCCTCAGTCCGTCTGGTCGGCTTGCAGGCTGTCTGTCCATGTAAACCTTGAGAACAAAGTACAATTTTGAAGATATCTTAATGAAAATTTGCACAAATAATTATTGTGACACAAGGACAAAGTCTATTGAAATTGGTTATGATCGGCCCATTATTTCAACTAGCCACCATACAAAAGTCCTTCCCGAATTGAGATTTATCACTTAAAATTACCTTAAAAAAATTTAAATATTTTAATGAAATTTAACACAAATAAACTTTATGTAGCACATGACAAATTTCCCTAAAATCGGTCCAAATAGTATTTTATTTATTTATTTGTTTATTTTGTAATTATTTATTTGTTTATTATTTTTCTTTTTTATAGAGTAAAAAATCTTTTTAAACAAATTGGTACTTTTTCAAAATTCGTAATAATCGATTCATCTCTTTGAAAAATGGGATTTAGCGAAAATAGTACTTTTCTTTTCATTTTTGAAAAAGTACATTTTTTATTTTTTTGTTTTAATTTCTTTTTCTAATATGTTGCGTTTCTAAAAGAAATTGGTACTTTCTTCACAATTAAGGCCATTTCGGGAAATTAGGAAATTAAAAATTAAAATTACAAAAATTTACGTTTTTTTAATACAATTTATATTAATTTTGTCATTCCTTGTGCAATATGTCAAAGTAATTATATATATTCCATGGCTTCTGATTAGGTTTTGAAGCGATTTAGCTATGTCCGCCGGTCCGTCCGCCTGTCTGTCTGTTGAACAATAATTAAATTTTTGTACAAATAGTTAGAGTTTCGCCCACCTTCCATATATAGTGAAATAACACAAACAAATTTTGTACAAATAGTTCAAAGGTCAGTATAAACTTAGAAACTAAAAATGGACGTGGTCCTCTTACTTTAACACACATCTCCCATATAAAGTTAAATTTTAATATAAAATTTGCTTTTGTTTAAATTTGTATTATTCTAAATTTCGATTTGAAATATACATTTTTTAAATATATTTGTACCTGTATTTGAAATTCTAATTTAATAGTATCTTATTTTTAAAAATATAATGACATAAGTCTTGTTTTATTTTGTAATTTTGTTGTTGGCAGTATTAGTATTATTTGCTGATATATTCTAAATTAGAAAACAATTAAGAACTTTAGTAAAGCTTGAAAAAAATTAGAAAATTATTTCCTTTTTCTTGTCCCATAGTGCAGAACTTTTACAAATACTTTTTTTGTTTGTTTGTTTAATATTTGAACAAATTTCCATCACTATAACGTTAAAGATTTACACAATAATTAGATAACCTGCCTTGGTGGCCTAATTTTAATTTATCTCTTATTCTCTCTCTCTTTCTATTTATTATTAAAATCTTACCCACAGTGCATTTTACACGATTTTCCAACACTGGTGGCCTCAATTCCAAATATTTTACAATATTTTATTTATACCGGAAATGATTGTTAGAAATTAAATTGTATTGATCCTTTTAGAAAATAAAAAAGAGGATCTTTTCTATACCCTTAAAAAAAGAAAGAAAAAAATCTCATAAAAAGAACAATACTCGCTTCAAAAAAAGAAGAGAAAAAAAACCTTTTAGATAAAGGCCTATAACTGTGTAATACAACTGTCAACCTCTTAATTCAGGTGTTGGCTTGTTGGATAAAGATGATGACATTACAAAAAAACAGTTAAAAACGGTTTAGTTTTCTGTGACATACTTACAAGCACACAAACATGTATGTATATATGTATGTATAAGGAGTAGTGTTTATATTTATGTTTTTATATGTATTAAAACAAAAACTCAGGAAATGTCATTATTTGTTTTACTTAATAGCAGAAAACAATAAAGACGACAATTCTTACCATCAATACAAAGGATTTTGACTACGTCTTATTCTCTCTTCTCCTGAACTTAAAAGGACACACACCACAACCATAAAATATTTTATATCCTTTACATATACATAAATATGAGTATGTGGTGTAGTAAGTTGTAACTGTGTGATTTTGTTTTTGACAATAGACTTATTTTCAAAACTTTTCTTTTCTTTAGTGCTTCGATATAAACAAAACCATTTGAAATAAAATCAATGAAATATTATAGAATTATTTACTAAACGAAATTTTGAAAAAGAAAAAAAAAAAAAAAGAATTGTTAAAGTGTATACATTGAAATGAGGGCCATCTGAGAATTTATCTAGAAGGATTATAAACTACTAAAATACATAAATATAAAATGAAATATTGGGAATAGAAATGTCTAAGCAAAAATATTTATTTAATCATTCAAATATTTTTATCTTTTCGTGAGCATTGCAATATTAGCAAATGTTCAAAATATATCTATAATTAAGCGTTGAAATAAAAAGTGTAAAAGTGTAAGTGGGGCAGAATCGAAATTTTATGGAAATAAATTCTTAACTTCTGAATGTACCTCTGATATATAGTTTTTTTATTCCGCTTTGCCAAATTTTTGTTTCCTGTTCGATTTCAAATCTTTTTATACATTATTGTAGGCACTGACTGCGCAATGTTAAGTTTGGAAGGGGGACTAAAAAGACTCCTCAGGGACGGAGCTAAAGGGAATAAAAGTAGGGTACCTGAGGCATATACTTTTCTTAATCACTTGCTAAATTTTTGATAGATTTCAAAAAACAAGTGTGAATGCCCTTTTTATCCCTTATAGTTTTTGAGTTACTTGCATTTGAATTTTTAAGTACCTCAATTTTACATATTCTGGGTCCAGTTTTTTTTTCATATATATCCTAGTACTTCCTAGCTATTTTATTTGGTTTTCCTTTAGCTAATTAAAGAACAAAATTATCTACTGAAGAAAAAAAATTGAAGACATATGTCTTTACCGAGAATAAATGATTTTGAATTTGAAAACTGCAAAAATGACGACTTTTAGTGTTTTTTTGCATACTACACTCTTAACAATATATAATAATTTTATAATTTTTTGAAAGGTAATTTTACAGAAATGACGTTAATATAAAAAGCAAGCCCATTAATTCCAAAGGTTAAAATACACATCCTCCCGAACTTTAACCATTTTCTATGAAAGTTGTGAATTCTGTCTATATATTCCCAAATTCCAAAGTACGAATCGGCAAACAGAATAAAGTTTAACAATCTATAATATGTTGTTAAAAGTTTTCAATCAAAATCTATGGGACTTCGGAAAATTGGGGATTTTATAACCGAAATTATGAAAAAACCCATTTTTTTTGGGAATTGTGGAATTTCTTTTGTAAAAATCTTTAAGCTTTTTTTTAAATTTCTCATTTTATACAATAAAGTCTACATCTACCGAAAATTTTGTTAATATATATTTAATAACAAAGATTTTATTACAGATAAAATATTAAAAGTTTCTCAAAAAATACTTCTTTACAAAAATTTTGCTTGAACTGCAAAAATGCGAAAAAGTATAAACTCGATTTTTTTTTTCATCTAAATTATATTGCTAAGCTGACATAATTCTTCGTTATAGAGAAAAAAATTTAAATCAATATTTTTTACAGAACAAAAACTATGCCATTTTAAAGTCCAAAACTATGCCATGTAAATCTAAATAGCCCATAAGAAATTACAGATTTATTTCCAAAAAATTTCGATTCTACCCCAAAGAAATATCTTTGACATTTTTATTTTTTTGAAACCATTCCTTGAAATCATTTTTAAGTATATCCTCGTATGTGTAATCACATTCTTACAGTATTATTTTATATGTGCGTATATGCTCATTATATTCATTATGTATTGTTTACATAGATTATGCACACACATACATACATACAAACTCACTTAAAAGAATGATATTTATTTACTCGTTGGCTGCAACATCATGGCTTACTGAATGGCTAAATGTCAGTATTTAAGAGAACAGTATATTTGCTTTTTTTGTTATTGTTGTTGTTGTTGTTTGTATTATTATTGTTTACTCGTATCAAAAGAATTGAAGTGTAGAAAATCATGTAGGCTTATATTGTTTTCTTAACAGATTTGATCAGTTTTTAATGAACTTCATTCATTCACTCTTTTCTTTTGTCACACTTTGATCCAGGCCGTTCTCTTATGTTTATATTCAGCTTCATGTCAAAATGAGTATTTGTATTTTTTTAGTGTATTTTTTTTCATTTTATTATACGATTTTCATTTTTTCACGTATCTATATAAAATGTCAAAAAAAAAAAACGAAAATGGGAATGGGAATGTAAACAATTTTCAAGTGCCCTCCTCTCGTTATCGAATATTGTTTTAGATTATAATTTTTTTAATGTTTAAAGTCTACTCCACGAGAAATTAAAAAAAAAATGGTAATTTTTTACACATAGTCGCCCGATTTTTGTTCATATTTTGTACGTATCTAATCTATGGAACAAACAAAAAAAATAATAATAATAATAAAATAAATAAGCAAATAAATAAATAAACAAACAAATAAATAAATAAATTAGGGATCTATACTAAGTGCAAAATAAAAAATTCTAATACAAAATTAATACTAAGATTCACATGAATCTATGAAAGTTTGACTGATTCCTGAAATTGGGTCTTATATGGGAGTTATAGTAAATTATCGACCGATCTTCATAAAATTTTTACACTGGCATTTATATGTGTTGATATTTATATCAAGTTGACACTAACATTTTTTGTTGGATTTATGCACGTTAAAGTGATTTTCGTAAGAGGGGTTTATATGGGAGTTATAGTCAACAATAGACCGATCGTCACAAAATATACAGATTGGTGCTTCAATAAAAAATATTTGTATTAAATTTAATTAAAAATTTGCAATTTTAAAGTTGTTATAAGTATTTAAACTCTATTACGGGAGGACATTTATAAAATCAAAAGTACCAAATTTCATCAAATTATCTTCAATATTGCGACCTGTACTTTACGCCTAAGCTTTACGTGGACAGCCAGCCAATCAGACGGACAAGGTGATTCTGAGTCGAAGGCTATACTTCAAGTTAGGAATAGGGTGATGTTTTCTTTGCGTTACAATATTTACCACAACCACTTATGGTGGCGTAGGTTATAAATGTTTGGAAATAGTTTCAATTGTTAATGAAGGAAGTATTTAAAAAAAAATACATGGGAACATTTTTATTATTATATATGGATATTCAATATTAATTAGTATCAAACCTCTAATTCACTTGCTTTTGAATTTTTCCTGATTCTTGAAATAAGTCGCGATTTATAAAAAGCTGATTTTACTATATATTGAAGCATATCTCGGAAAAGACTTGATTGATTTTATTATTAAAAAAATATATGTCTATAAGAAAAATTCGGAAACAAGAAATTTGTTAAAAATTTTATAAATGAATAATTTTTAAAATATACATAGTAGATCCTAACTTGTTGGTACACATTATGGACAAGGATATTAATTTTATAAGGATATATAAATACATAGTTTTTAAAGATCAAAGTTCATATACATAGTGAGTCACTTTAGATCGAAAGTTCATTGGTCAAAATAAGATTTACAAGAAGGGTTTCATGATCAATATATGTTATATATTAAGCTTTAATCTTTATATTATCAATTTTGACCTTTGAACTTTCGAAGTATATAAATGTTTTACTTGTCCTTTTAGATTCAGTGTGTTTTTCTATTCAATAAAATAGAAATAAGAATTGTATGTTTAGAAGTTATGACCTAGAAGTATAATTACTTTTGAAAAAATTCAACATCTTTTTGATTTTTGAGACGTCATATTTTGCGGTCCAGGAGGATTGTAATGTCCTTAGCGAATTTCTTTGAAATCGGGGATATGTTTTTACCATTATGATTTTTTTTGTTCCACCGTTGGATTCTCTTTGATGTCCTTTAAACATTTTCTTGAATCATTTAAGTAAATCAAATTTTATTAACATATTGCTACTGGCAGTTAGTTTAAGGAAATATATATATATATGAACCTTAAGTAATTCTATTAGCCAAAAAATTAAAAGAAAAATCTATAAATAAATTAATTCTTAGAATTTTTATATTGAAACTACACTATTTTAATGACCTTTAAAAAAAGTACTAAACCTATGCAGATGTTCCCATTGTTTGCCTACATTAATGATGTCACCAAAAAAAAAAAAAAAAAGACATATGTTCATTCTACTATATATTTGCAACACTTGTTGCTGTTTTGAGATCTCACACCGATTGGTGCGACTATAAAAAGTATTAAATTGCCACAACTATAAAAAAAAAAGAAGAACCCCAGAGATGACACAATCAATTTGGTGTCAAATTGCACTGATAAGCGGTGGTTGAATGTTAAATAATAATAATAATGATGGTTGACTTGCGATAAATCAATATGGCGTGTGCAAAAACCACAAAAAAAATTACGTCTAATTATTAACACTTGATGGCATAAAATCAAGTGTGGATGATATTAAATAGCGTCATACTGTCATTGTCATTATTATTAAAGGGAATACAAGATGTTTTCATCAATTCAAAAATTTTAAAATGGTGGTTATGAACAGAAGGTTTTTTTTAAGAAAGAAAAATAAAAGAGAAAAAGATATTTTAGTTGCTAGTTGAAGTAATAAACATGTTCCTGAATTTTATGACATGAGAAATTTACGAAAAAAAAAAAAAATTAATTTTGTAGTTTATTTTTATTTGAGTTATTTTTTCTTTTGTGGTTGTTGTTAAGAATACAGATAAATCCCATAATTTTTTATTAATAAAATTTTATCTAAACGAAATAATCAGTTTATTTTACTTTGTAGGTTCTTTTTGTTTTTTATATACATATACATATGTATATATTTTTTATACGAGTATTTTATTAAGTTAATCAAAAGTAACATCCTTTTTTTATGAACTCTTCGTTTGGAGACACAATAAAATATATTTAACCCTTAGAAGAGTAATGTGGGCAGTGAAATATGTATTATATGAGTATATTAAAAACTTATTAGGTTTATTATTAAAGTCAATATAACAAAAATAAAACAAAAATATTTTAATGTAAAAGTTATGTAATCTTAAAGAATTTAAAAATTTCTTAAATATAAAAATACTGAGCAGGAAAAAATTCTTGCATGCATTTTTGCTTATAACTTGATGTGGTGAAAAATAAACAATTTTGTTAACAGATTTAGATCTGCCATTATGCATATATGTACACCTCAAGTATACTCTGCTTTAATACCGCCAAACAGAGACAATAAAACAATTTACGCTTGTAAACTTGTTTATGGTCCTTCGAATTGGATTCGGATTACGACACTATGTAACCACATCTTTAACAGCGTTTATAACATTAGCTTTAACTGGCCCCAATGCCTGAAGCTGCAAGGCGGCCGCCAAGTTTAGGACTATAGTAGGACACCAGCAAATTGGACCAGACACCAAAATTTGTGCTGCTATACAATTCACTAGCATTCGTGGTGTCTTATCCGTTTGGTTTTCGTTGAAACCTAAACACCTATAATTAGATTAAATCTGGAATATATCAGATATTTTCTTAAAAACCAAGAAGAAGTAATTTATTATTCTATATTTAGAATTTAAATATAACAGTCATTAAATACAATTGATGACTGTTATTTAATTTCAACAATTCAGCTTTAAATTATAATCTCTTCAATAAAAGTTTTCAATAAATAAATTTAAAAATATATCAGCTGTTTATTTTTCCATATTTAAGTACTTATTTGTAACCGATAATGTAACTAGTTACTATTCATTTGGCTAATAATGACTTGTGCAATGCTTTGAAATTAATAATTTATTAAATAGCTTCAAAGTAATTAGTTCTTATAAAGACATCTAAGTAATGACTTTCTGAAATGCCTATCAGTAAAAATATATAGCAAATAGTTGCTTCTAACGACATCACCGTGTTAAAATAATGAGTTATTCATCTAATGAATAACTCATTAGCTTCTTAACTCATTACATGGAAAGCAAAGCTTTTGCTGGGAATGATAGATTTTCCTCAAGATAAAGATTTATATAATAAAAAATATATTATAATATATTATGTGAAAATTTTATATTCAAAAAGAGGATATTGTATAGCCTCTTTTAGGTTAAACCTTCTAAAGGGTTAATTACAGTGAAACTAAAAAAAAGCAAAACGAAATCATTTACTTTAGGTACTGTTGGATTTAATCTGGAAGTTATGAAACCATTCAAAAATCCATTTTATAGCATTCCATTGAGTTTAGTAATGTTCTAGTATAAAAGCAACAACAGCAACAATAATAACTGCAACTTTAACAAAATATAAAAAAAAGGTTAAAGAAAAGAACGCACGCGCTCTTATCTTGGTTAAATCAAACAATTGTTATAAGTATGTATTATTTTAGTTTCTGTTCATTCTTTCTTTCCTTCTTGAGTTAACCAAATGAACTGATATGTGATTGTATGTATTTTCTTAATATCATTTCATTTCGTTTGCATTTGCTACAGAATGATTGTGAATGAGACCAAAAGGAGCACAAAGTCGTATCTTCTTTCATATTTTTCCTCACTATCCCATGTATTTAATATGCAAGTGATGCAACTCTTAAACTATACAACAAAAACAGAAAGAAACAAAATCTACACAAAATAAAAAAATTAAATAAAAAAAAAAAAGATGATTATCGCTGGCTACAAACACTCTACACACTCGTACATACAATTCCAAACAAACATACCACTATGACAAATCGTAACAAAGATGCACCGAAGAATACTCTGGATTGCTACAAAAAAAAAGTTAAAATCATTGATAAAAATTAAAATGGAACGGAAAATTACTCTTATTTATTTGTTACTTTATTTATTTTTTTTCTTCAACTACTCGCATCTTTTCGTGCAACAAGTCGTTCGTTCTTTTTTTTATTAAACATTTTCTTTATATTTTTTTATAATAAATTTACTTGTAGTATTTAAGGTGCCACACGTACGCATAGATACGATTAAACATATTTACTCAAGCATTTTTTATATGCTCATGTACATACTTATGTATGTAGATACAAGTGTAAGTATGTATGTAACAGTATGATATTGTTGTAACAGTTTTAATATCATTTTATGTTATTTTATGATTATATCTTATATCTGGTCATCATCTTTTCTATTTATACATATATATTTTATTTTAGTAGTTTTTGTAAGTAAATCTTATTATTAAATGGTTACAATTTCCTTTTCTATACAAAAGGTATTAAAAAAATTAAATAAAGAAATAAATAACAGTTAATATTTTAAACGAGTACTGGTCGAATTTTAATTGCTCCTAATATGATAAGAAACTGATAGGATTTTAGATTTTATTTTATATCCTTAGATATTCCTTAAAGGTAAGATATTAGTTAACATAATGTTATTTAATTTTACTTTTACTCTTCAAAATATATCTTAAATTCGAGAATGGAATTTTAAATGTTTACAAGAGTTTTGAAACGATTTTTCGAATGAAAATAGTAAATTTTTTTATTTTCTATTTATATTTTATAATTAAAAATAATATTAAATTCATAAAGCATAATTTTTCTTATTATGATTATTTTGTTTTAAAATTAGAATTGTTTGACATATTTGAAAAGTTTATGGCTAAAAGTCATTAAACATGTCATATTTCTTATATTGCTTAAAAAGCTTATATTTGCTTATAGCTATATCATATATTCCATAATTTTTCAAGCTTTTCATTAATTTTACTTAAAAATTTCTTAGATTTATTAGAGCATATTTTTGCTTATTTAGCTTAAGTAGCTTGTTTGATTCATATAACAAAATTTGTTGACATATTTTATCAGCAAAGTACTAGAAATTGTAAAAAGTAATAAAAGTTTTGGTTCATAAAGTTTTGCTGAAAAAGCATATTATGTTATATTTTACAAGCTTATCGGCTATATGGGTATATTTCATTAAGATCGATGAATTTACTTTCAAATTAGTGAAAATACTCATGTAAAAATTACATAGAAAAATTAAAAAAAAAAATAGTTTGTGACTTTTAATTAAGTATTTTAACAAATTTGTGAATAAAATAAAAACTTATGCATTGAGTTTAATGAATAATATTTTATTTTATGTATAACAAATCCATCTTTATGAGAAAAGAATAAAAGTTTATATTTTTTATATTTTCGAATTTTTATGATTTAAAAAAAAAAAAAAAAAATAATAATAAAAAAAAATATGTTTAAAACTGTTTCCATATTAAAAAGTAATGTTAAAAGAATTAAAAGGATAAATATAATAAGAATTTTTTGATATATTTTTTAACAAAATTATACAAGTAGTTTTCGAGATAAGATTCAATATATAGTGCAACCTCCTTAATTTAACAAATCGCGATTTATCTCGAAAACTAGAGTCACTAGAGTGTATTAGAGGTTTCATACTTATGAAGAAGGTGTATCCGAATTGACTGCAAAACCCTGTGCTGCTGAAATCTTGTATCATTTTGTAACTCTGTGTAATCTATAATTTTTAAACTTTCCAATAATTTTTCTTTAAAAATATTTTAAATTTATTTAAGCATATTTTTGCTTATTAAGTGACTTATTTGATTTATAAAATATATTTTTTGAGTTATATTGTAAGAAAAAAATAAGAATTAAAATCTTAAGTTTTATTGAAAAACTTATTTTGGCATATTTGAAAATTAAATTAGAATTCTTTAAGCTTTTAATTATTTTTCTTTAAAATTTCTTATATTTGTTAAGAAATATTTTTGCTTATTTAGCTTAAGTTTTTATCACCTAATTACTGGAAAATTTAAAAAGTAATCAAAATTTTGGTTTATAAAGTTTTGCCAAAAGAGCATATTTTGACATATTTTTAAAGCTTATCGAAAAAAAATGGCTAAAAGTTAACTAAAAAAGTAAAGTTTAGTATATAATAACAATAATCTGTAATTTTTAAACTTTTAATTAATTTTTCATTATTCTTTACTTATTTAGCTTAAGTAACTTATTTAATTCATAAAATCTATCTTTTGAATTATTGAGATAAAAGCTAAAAATTGTTAATAAGTAATAAAAATTAGATTTTTCGAAAAAAGCATATTTTGGCATATATCAAAATTTAAGCCTTTTGGAATAATTATAACAATGGTAACGAATTATAGATGATCGGCAGTTTTATTCTGAGTATATTTAAAACCTTGAGGTCTAGAAAAAATCAAATTTTTTCTTCAATCAGCATTTACTAAAGCTAATCATTCATGTAATCTATTCAGACTTTTTTATTCCATTTAAGAATCACTCGAACAATATATTTTATATTTAAAAATTGTTGTTTTAACTAGCCTGGAGGGAGGAGGCGAAACAAACAACAGCCAATTTTTAATATAATATAGTCATGAAATCAGAGATCATTCGTTTTAAAAATGCGAACACATTTTTACTCCAGGAAGTTAATAGTTGCAAAGGACATACTTAACAAAAAAAAAAAAAAAAAAAAAAGATATATCAAATAGTTATGAACAGGGAAAGCATAATATGTTCTAAAAAATGGGTTTTATGCGCATTAAATAAGCAATAAAAAACAAAAATTACTTATACTTTTTTTGATTCCTGATTTGATCTATAATTCAGAACATCTGTCAAAATTTCATTGACGTATCAAATGCCTTTCAGATATAAGGCTCAACTACATAGAGTACTTTCGCTGCAACTGACAGCTGCAGTAAAATTCATGCATTTATATAAAACTTAGCTAAATTAGTACGTCAACCTTTAGCGTAAAGTACTTCAAAGATGAAAAATATTGAACTTTAAATTACCGAGGTACGAAAAAACATTTTGTCAGTTGATTTATTCTTATTTTAATGTTTTTTTGATGAGTCGAATTACTACATGTATATTACAACACTTTTGATATATTCGGGATTATGGCTCGATATGCTTTCATTAAAAATATTGTTTTTACAACATAAACTAATAATCAT
>MINK01003699.1:0-15840 GCA_001735545.1 Phormia regina
AAAAAAAAAAGCTTCTGAAGACTTACTTTCTGTCAAACATATAATAAACATGCAATGCAATCTCTGCATAAACGTCTGTCCGTCGTCTGTCCATGTGCATGTTTAATCTATAAATATTACAAAAACAAATCACTGTCTTTACAACTTCAATCTAAAAACATGTTGTTGCTTCTTTAAGAAAGATTTTAAAATTTTTTTCTTGCTGCTGTTGTTGTTGTTTTTGTGGTTTATGTTATTTTATATTTTAACAACAAATTATTAATAGTAATTACGTTTAAATGTTTAACATGTTGACTTTTCTATAACAATCTTTTCTTAAAGTCTGGTTTTTATTAAAAATTCATTGATTAAAAAGATTAAAAATATGTATTTTTTTTTTTAAATAAACTTTCATTTAATAGAGAGAAATAAATAATTTTCTCTTAAGTTTAGGAGAGCTTCTTTATATCTTGATTTTTATTTATTTTATTAAACATAATTTTCTTGAAGATCAATCATATTTTGTAATCTTTACATTTTTTAATCGAGAGGAAATCTTTTTTTTTTTTTTTACTGGTACAGCGACATAGATCATCAAAAGTTTGTTTGACTTTAAATTTTATAATTATATAGTTTAAAGCTTTTATAGATATCTAATAATCAATACATCAATTTATCAAAATAAAATGAAATAATTGTTTGTTTGATTTTTTTTTTTTTTTTCAAGAAAATTAAAATAAACGTGTTTGGTTAAAGGCCTAAAGACATTTTGTTTAAACATTTAAAAATTAAGAACTATTAACTTAAAATTATTTAATTTTAATATTTAAAATTTTATGGATAGAATTATAGAGGAATTTTATTTTATAAATAAAACCAAAATAATATTCGGTAACTGGTATTACTTTTCTAAATGCTTTTATTTTAACTTGGTTAAAAGCTTTAAAAACAATATTTTTATTTGAATACTTTTTCCAAAAAAAAAAAAATATGCTGAAACTTATAAAAACTAATGAATTTATGTGGAAGCTTTAAAAAATATTTCTAATAAAGCTTCTTTTTAACAAAAAAGAGAGATTTTTACAAAAAGTATCAGTTTTTTTAAGAAAAGCTTTCTGTACAATTTGTACAAATATAAAATAGTTGCATAAAATAACTATCTATAAATAACGCATGAAAGCTTGAGAAAAAAGATTATTGTTTTTGAAAAGCTTTTATAAAATATATTCGCAAAGCCGTTTTGCCAATTTATAATATTTTATATTAAAACATTTTTGTACCTTAGAAAAGAAAGCTTTTTATGTCGCTTCTTATACTGCAAACTTTCAAAAAGTTTCATATTGAAAATGTTTTTATAAAACTCAACACAAAAGCTTTCTTTATAAAAAGCTCTTAAGATTTATTAAAATTATCATTAATAATTTTTTATAAACTCTATCATAAAACTTTCTATAAAAGGTTTTCGTGAGTTTTTATATAAAGTTTACTTATTTTTTTTTAAAGCTGTAAAAAGTTTGTTTAATTTTTTTATTGAAAGTTTTCGTTTAGATTTTATTGTAAAGCTTTCATAAATATTTAACATAAAGGTTTTTTCGTAAAATTTATCTTTGATAAATTTTTTACATAAAGGTTTTTTCGTAAAATTTATCATTAAGTTTTTCATACAAAACTTTTATTAAGATTTTGTAGAATTTTTTTTTTAAGATTCAGCACAAAAGCTTTTATAGAAAACTTTTGATAAGATTTTTCATAGAAAACTTTTATTAAGATTTTTCCAAGAAAGCATGTGTTAATCTTGTTTGTTGAATGCTTTTATTAGGATGTTTAATAAAAACTTTTTATTTGTGTAATTTTATTATTTTGAGCAGTTTAAAAAAAAGTTGTCACAATAAGCTTAACATTTATTGTTTTCCTGCAAAGATTTTACATAAAAACTTAAACAAAGCTTTTTCACAAAAAGCTTAATTAAAGTATTATTTATAAAAAAATATATATATATATATATATATATAAAAGCTTAATGAAATCTTTTTTATAAAAACTATAAAAGTATTTGTTATAAAAAGCTTAAATAAGTTTTTACATAAAAACTTTTTTCTTAAAAATCTTAATAAAAGCTTACTGATGGATTTTTCATGAAAACCTTTTTGAGCTTTTTTTTATAAAAAACAATAAAAGTATTTTTTATAAAAACAAATTGTAAAAAATCTTAATAAAACCTTTTTCATAAAAACAAAAGTATTTTTTTATAAAAATCTAAGTAAAAGCTTTTTATAAAAAGCTTAGTAAAAGCATTTACATAAAAAGCTTAGTAAAAGCTTGTACATAAAAAGCTTAGTAAAAGCGTTTACATAAAAAGCTTAGTAAAAGCTGTGTTTTTTTACATAAAAAGCTTTTACATAAAAAGCTTATAGAATATTTTTATGCAAAGCTTAATAAAAGCTTTTTTCTAAAAAGCTCAATAAAAGTTTTTTTCTCCACTTCAACCTTTTGTATAAAGTTTTTTTCTCCACTTCAACCTTTTTTGTATAAACTTTTTCTAAACTCATGTTTGTGTTTTTTTTTCTAATTATGTAAAATGTATTTATTTAAATGAATATTTACAATTTTTTTTCAAAGATCTTTTATTTAATATTTAGTTGAATTAAATTAGTTTCTTAAAATCGTCTTCAAAAGTTTATATTTGACAGTTTTCAATAAAAGCTTCTGTGTTAGCTAAAAATTCAAATAAATATTTTAAGCTTTTTCTAGCAGCATTATAATTCTTAGTTGTTTAAAGCTTTTTTCATTGACCTCATTTAAATTTGAATTTAATAAAAGTATTTAAAGCTTATTTCAAGTATGCTTTTTTAAGCATTTTCCTAAAGCTTTTCGTAATGATAAAAGCTTTTTTTTAAATTAAAGAATCTATTGCAATATATTATTTTTTTTTTTTTACAAAACCAAAGAATTTTTTATTTACAAGAGAAAAGAAATGCATGAGAAGAAAAGAGCTTCTTTTTTTATTAAATTAAAATTGAATACAAAATTTTCTTTTAAATTACTTAAGTAAAGCTGGTCTTGTTTTTAATTATTTTTTTAATATAAAACATTAGTTTTTGTTTTCATTAAAATTTCAATTAAATTGCGCCAACCTTAATGGATTTTCAAATGAACAGATTAGAGTGTTGTTTCATCATAGTTTTTAAATCATTTTTTTATTTTTTTCTTAAAAACCAATTGGTGGCATATAAATTGAAATTTTTATTTTTATGGTTTAATGATAACCATGACTAATATTTGGTTAATTATAATAAACAGCGATTTAAAAAAAAAAACTGCGGCATAGAAATCACACAGAGAAAAAATAGACACCATCTATAAAATATCAACTAAAAATAATAATTAAGAAAAATTTATATTTGATATGAAAACGAGTTGGACAAAAAATTATTGAAAATAAAAATAGATAAGAGTAGAGAAAGGTTGAAAGATACCCTATAGAGACGAGAATTAAAAAGAGGAAAATTTGACAACAAATATTTTTAAGAAAAAATTTAACAAAAACTTTTTGTTAAGGTTTAAATTTAGTTAAAAGGTTTTAATAAAGTTTTTAAAAGCTTTTCTTTAATTTGTATGAAATGAAAGACAAAAAGCTCTCATTTATTTGTGAAAGTTTTATAGGAAAAAAATGCTGGCTTAAAAGCTTTTTTATAATTTAACTAATTTTTGTTGTTGTTCAAATTTTTGTAAACATTTTAGTAAAAAGCTTTATAGATTTTATTTTTGTGTTAGAGAAGTAGGGTATTTTTTTTTCACAGCATTTTTAAAATTTTTATTTATTTGAGGGAAATAAATCATTTGATAACAAATGATATTTCTTAAGATTTACATAAAATGTGTAAAAGAAATAAATAAATTTTAAATGTTTGTTAAATGTGTAATTTGAGCTTTTTTATTGGCAAAACAAAAAGGCAACAAAACATCTATCAAATCAACGATTTTTTTTTCTTGAGCATATAAACCATTAAAAGAGTATGAAAAAGTTTGGACTGTTAAACTCTTTTTATAGAAATTAAATTTAAAAAAAAAAATGCCTCCAAAAAAAAAAAAAACGAAATGAAATAAAATAAAAACGAAATAAATAAAATAAAAGATCAAATGTTTAAATAAAACACAAACAAAAAAATGTTTGCCGCCAAATTTCAAAAGAAAACTTTTAAACTACTTTTAGTTTTAGATCTTATTTTTTTGTTTTGGGCTACGTGTGTGTGTATATGTGTATTTTTAAATGTGTTAAATTACACTCACAGAAAAAAAGCATAAGTAAGTAATGACGTTTATTTTTTTTCTTCTTTCAGGTTTGAGTCATGATGTTTAGTTTTAATTTTGTTGTGAAGCGCAAATAAAGAAAAAAACAAAAAGAGATCTATATTTTTATGACCACAAACTAACAAAATAAATAAAAAAAAGCAAAAAATATTTTTAAAAAAAACAAATTATAATATATTTTTTGTTAAAGTCAGCATTTTTTTTTATTTGAATTTGTATAATGAATTGTAGAAAATTATTGGCCACAACCTTCAGGGCAAAAATGAGTTTTAACAATTTATTACATCACGTTTTGTTTTTTGTTTTTTTTCTTCAGACCAACTAATATTAAAGACCCAACACACGCATAATTTCTTGAATCCGCACTCATCTTTACTATGATCTTGCTGATGATGATCAGCAAACTCTAACATCTTCAAGTTCGTTTTTTTTTCCTAAGATTTTTTTTATCCCCCTACAATGTTTTTATAAAAAAAAAACAACTTTTAGGGGTCATTATTGTTCTATTTCGTTTAAATCTTCTATTTTTTATTTACTTTACTATTATTAAGCTTTTTTTTTTAATTTTTTTAGGTTTTTGTTATTTTTAAAATATTTTTTTTCCAAGAATTACATTTCGTTTCTTTTTCATTATAAATTTATATTTATTTCACTTTATTTTCATTTGTAATTTGTTAACTATTATTATTATTGTTAAGGTTATTTAACTTCAAATAAAAATAGTTCCAAAAAAAAAAAAAGAGTTTTTGTTTAAAAGCTTAAATAATTTACAGGAAATGAGTTTTTTTCTTTGTAAAACTTTTTGTTTTAATTGAGGGAATTTAATAGTTTAATAAAGTTTAATTTATTAAGTAATAAATGCTAATGGACTTTTATTAAGAATTACAACATAAAATCAAATTTAGGAAAAGAAACCATAAATTTTGTAAATACTATAAAAAAGCTTATCATATTGTACTTAGAAATAAAAAAACTTTAAATATTTAGAATAATAAAAATAATAATAATAATAATTAATTTAAAATAAATTTAAATAAATGTTAAAAAAGCTACATATTATTAAAAAAAATAATAATAAATTTGTCTTTAGTAAAAGCTTTCAAGTTTGAACTTCAGCAAAGAAAGGTTATACTAAAGCCTTAATAAATAATAAAAGCTTCCATTACAACTTATCGATTTATTAAAATAGTTTCGCTTTTAATAAAGCTTTTATATTTCATTAAAGCTTTAAAGTTACAAGTTAAAATTGTCTTTAGAAACAGCTTTCAAGTCCAAACTAATGAAAAGAAAAGGTTTTACTAAAGCCTCAATTAATGCCTTTAACTTTTATTGCAACTTATCTATTTATTAAAATATTTTCGTTTTTAATGAAGCTTTTGTTTTTCATTAAAGCTTTAAAGTTACAATTTTCTAAAAAATGAATAAATGAATCTTAAAAAACAGGGTAACGATTAAATCCTTTAAAAACAACTATTTCCAAATCCTCTAGTAGAAGCTTGTTTAAGATTTGACACACATTTTAATTTAAAAAAAAGTTAAAAAAAGCTTAGAAAAAAGCTTTCCATAAATAGTTTCAAATATACAAATAAAACAACTTGAAAGCGTTTAAAATCAATATTTTAAACAGATAGCCATTTTAGCAAAAGCTTTTTATAAAATAGAAAAAAAATCTTTCTAAAAAAAACATTAAAATTATTGTATAAAAAAGCTTCTGGAAAAACTCTAAACTAGTTAAAAACTGAATTTTACAAAGAAATTATTCCTTTTTAGAGCTTTAATGACAGCTTTTAAACAAGTTTTGAAAAAGGCTTCTTACAAAGCTTTCAGAAAAAACAAGTAGTAATAAGAAATTTAAAAAATATTTTACAAACTTTTAAGAAATTTCTTAAAATTTTTCAAAAAAGCCATAAGCTGAAAAGCTGAAAGTAAATAATAAGAAAAAGTTTTTAGAAAAAACTTTATTTCAATAGCTTTATTTTAGAAAAAGCTTCAACTATAGGGATGAGAAGAAGCTGTTAATAAAAGTATTAATAAATGTTAAAAAAATAAATTAAAAAAAAAACGCTTTCCTATTAAAGATTTTTTGAAAAGAAGTCTAATGAATTTGTTAAGTAAGGCTTTAAAATGTTTAAAGCACTCCATAGGCACATACTGCTTAAGTTCATGCAATATAAATGTTTAGTAAAATTGAGAGAGCTTTTCCATAGGTGTGTCACATACAAAAAAAGCTCTCTCAATCATCACATTGCATGAACTTATGCAGTATGTGTCTATGGGGTGCTTAATAAAGCTTTAAAAAATGTTTAATAAAATTATTCTTTAATAAAGCTTTTTTCGTTAACTTTTCTTACAAACATTTAAATAAAATTTATAATGGAGCTGTTAAGATATTTTAGTAAAACTTCAAAAAGCTTTTAGTAACATTTAAAAAATATTTAATAAAGCTTTAAAAAAACTTTAATAATAATAAATAAATTTTTAAAGTTTTCATAAAAAGCTTTTATTAAAGCTGTAAGATGAAATGTTGGAATAATGATTTCGAAAAAAGCTTTTAATAAAGTTTTAAGAAAAAATTAAGAAAAATTTATTAAATAATGTATTTTTTAAATAAAAGCTCTGGAAGCTTTTTAAAAAGCTTAAATAAATTAAATAAGCCCTTAGCAACAAGTTTTAATAAACCATTCTTGTAAAGCTTTAACTTTTCAGAAACAATTTAATATAAAGCTTTTATAAAAAGCTTTGGAAAAAGGTAAAATTAAAAAAAAATCGTTCGATAAAGTTTTCAGACACAAGTTAATATAAAAGCTTTAGAAGAATCTAAAACTTTATCTTCCAAAAATTACTTCAAGTTTAAAAATTTAAAGCTTATTAAAAAAAAATTAAAATTATGCTTTTGAAAGAAGTTTTAAATTTTAAATTAGTGTTTATTAGTCTCAATAAATATACTTTTTACGAAAAGTTTTAAGTCGAATTTTTAAACAATTTTCAACAAGTTTAAAATTAGAAATTACAATTGATTTTGTAAAAGGTGTTAATAAGATACTTACAACAAACATTAATTACAAAATTCAAAATATCTAATGACATTTATATGTTCTTCTAGTTCGAAATTCTCAATCTAGAGCTTTTGACAAACCGTTTGATTTTTATTTTATATTTTCTAAAGCTCTCAAATAATATGTATAAATAATGTATTAAATTAACCCTAGAAAATATTTATTTAAACAATTAAACCATAAATTAATAAAATTTGACATTTATACAATATTATCTAATGACAAACACCAAACGAAGAAAAAAAAACAAACTTCTGCAAAATACGAGCAAAAAGAAAAGAAATAAAAAAAAGATAAATTTCTTAAGAAATCTAAATTTAAAAAAAAACAATGAACCCAAAATCCAATATACAAAAAAATCGTTATCGATTTCAAATATATTTATTTTTCAACAAACAAATATGCACAAGCCCCTAAATAGTCGCAAAAACATAAAAATAAAACGAAATAAGCTTTAAGCTTTCAGTTCATCATTCTCATTTTTTTTAAAAAAACAACAGGAGGCGCCATAATCTGACATTTAAAATCAAGTTCAATTCAGTTTATATTTATTTTATTTTAGTTTTTTTCTCTCTTTGATTCTTTTTATGATTTTAGTTCTTTTTACTAATTGGGTCAAGTTAACAAAAATCGAAAGCTTAAGAAGGTAGTGTGTTCCATACTAAACATAAAAGGAGAAAGACTAGCAGACATTTAATTGGATTTACCGCCTTTTAATTAAATTGAAAGGATTTCTTATTTTGGACTTGAATTTAGTGAAAGATATTTTGGTGAGTTTTTTTGTGAAGCGAAAAGAGTTACGGCAGATTCCTTTTATTTGTGCTTGTTCTAAATTTGAATTATAATGAAAATTAAAACAGACAGCTAGTCAGAAGACGAAAAAAAAAAAAAGTAAGCAGCTGCACTTGTTGCAAAATTATTAACGAAGAAAAAGAGAAAAATAAATTTTGGAATTAATTAAAATGAAAACCCAGTGAATGTTTTTTAAGGCAAAAGTTTATTGGGATATTAAAATAATAACTACTGGGAGCATTTTTTGATTTTATTGATATTAAAAGCTAATTGAATGGAGTTTGAAATAATAAAAAATAAATTTGATTTCTAAAAAATGGCATCATTTTGATAAAATTATTTTAAAAATGTATATAAAACTAAACTTTCAAATCTATTATATATTCTTAAAGCTTTTCACATGACCTTTCTTAGAATAAAAAATAAATTTATTAAGCTCAATTGTATAATATTTAAGTGTGACTACATATTTTAAAAATATATACTAAATGATTTAAAATTTTGTAAAAAAGCTTTTTTATTATATTTCTATAAATAATAAATTAATTTGACACTTTTAAAAGCTAACAATTTTTGGAGATAAATTAATTTTAGTTAAATTTTAACTCAACACATATATGTGTTTGTTCAAATATTATAAATATTTATTAAGGGATAAGAATAGACATTTTGATGTCTCTCAGATTACCCAATTCGTGCACAGTCTTTCAGGCCGAAGTATATGCCATTAACGTGGCAGCGAAGGGAATTCAGGAATTTCATTTCTGTGCTTCAAACATTGATATATATGTGGACAGCCTTGCAGCAATCAAGGCTCTGAATTCCCCCATTGTATGATCAGGATGTGTTGACGGCTGTATACGCTCCTTAACTCACTTTCGGCTGGAGCAGATATGGGTTCCGGGCCATACAGGTATACGAGGTAATGAAATGGCGGATGAATGCTCAGTAAATGCATCGTCTTTGGAAGAGGAAATCGCTTGCAAGGACATTCTCGTTACTGTATCCATTACTCTTGTTATGTACAACACTTGTTATGTGAATGTCCAGCACTGAAAAGGCGTAATAGACTAAGACACCTCGGTAGACAACTCTTTCATGATCTGGATTGTCTCGATGACATGAGACTTTCAAACCTGATTAGAAGTACGGGTTGGTTTCTGGATTGACCAACAGAAAGTTAGTTTTTGTTTTACGGAAAAGGAGAGGAGTTTATCTTCACAAATAGGGCATCACAATGGGTCTATTGGCCTTCGAGTGCACTCGCTATAGCGGGTGACCCTTATAACCTAACCTAACATAAATTTAATTAATGAACTTTTTAAAAATTAGAAAATAAATTTGTTATTTTTAAAAAATCAAAGATTTTTTGAGGTCTAATTAAATTATTTAATAATTTGTTATGCCTTAATTTTGATAAAATACTTTTAATAAGGTAAAATATATTTAAAATCTTTCTTTATATTTTCAAAGCTTTTTTCATGACCTTTAACCTACTAAAATAAAATTAAGCCTCTTTTAAAAACTCAAAAATTTTTGAGTTAAAATAATTTTAGTATGAAATTTGGTTCAAAAATTTTTACTTAAGTTTAATCAAATATTTTAAAAATATATTTTAAAGAATTTTAAATATTTTAATATATTTTGAAAGCTTAGCTAATGAGCTTTTTAACAATCGAAAATAAATTTGGCACTTTCAAAAATCACAGATCTTTTAAGGTCCAATAAAATAAAAGAATTAAATAGTGCTTAAGTTTAATCAAATATTTAAAAAAAATATATATACTGAAGGATTTAAAGCTTTATTTGTGACCTTTAAGATGAATTTGCTACTTTTTGAAATCTTACGTTTGCTTGAATAGAAATAATTTATGTTGGAAAATTAACCCAAAAAAGTGTTTGCTTTAATTTAATATTTTATAAATATATATTAAAGAAATTAAAATCGTTTTTTAGATTTTAAAAGCTTTTTTATGACCTTTAACCTAGTAAAATATAAATTATTTAAAATATTTTAGTTTAAAAATGTAAACTAAAATTAGTTTGTGCTCAAGTTTGTCCAAATATTTTAAAAATTATTATTTAAAAATGTTATTAGTATTTAGATATTTTAAAAAGCTCATTAAAGGTCATTGAACCTTTAATATAGTAAAAAGTAAATTTTTTTCACTTTTTTGAGATAAATTATTTCAAGTAAAAAAAGTTGCTTAAAAATTTACTAAAGTTTAATGGCAAAATAAAAAGAATATAAATATTAAAAATTAAGCTTTCATAATATTTTATGAAAGCTTAATTAAAGCTCTTTTGATTAGTAGAAAACGATGTATTAACATTTAAATTTATATTTATATTTTTTATAAGAACTAAATTCCTCTCAAAATTTTATTGGTTTATTTATTACACTTTTAATTTAAAATCTTTTCCACCTGTTTAATTATTTAAACAAATTAAGCAATATTTTTTTTTTTTTGGTTTATTTATATTTTGTGTAAAATATTTATTAAACAAATATTTAGTTTATGTTAAGAAAAAAACTTGAGAAATCATTGCAGTTTAAAAAGTAATAAATTAAAGAATTTTCTTATCAATATGTAAAGTTTGTTAACAAGAAACAAATTTACATGTTAAATATATAAAGAGAATTTTTATGATAGATGAAACAATTTTATCAAAAAATTAAAAAAAAATAGATACAGATACATATCTTTAATAAAAAGATAAGAGTAACCTACAACCTGTAATAAAATTTAATTACAAGTAGAAGGGGGATCGTTAACAAGATCAAGTGATTTTATTGTTAACTTTTTTAAAATTTTTAAGAGATGAATATTAATTTCGTAAAGAGGAAATAAATTCAAATTTACTACTCTCTTCCTGTCTGTCTCTCCCTCTCTCTTAACAAGGATCGTAATTGATATAACTGCTGTTTATGGATGATAAATAAATAAATAAATAAATAAATAAATAAATAAATAAATAAGTAAATAAAGAGTATAAAACTCCGTCAAAATTGAGGCAAAAGAGGATTTTAAAAGAGAAATTTAAAAGGATCATAGATCATCTAAAAAGAGTAATGAACTCTTTATATTAATATAATTATTGCTATCCGCATAAATTTATTAAAAAATGAGGAAAATAAAACATAATGTTTTAATATATAAATAAAATTTTTAATAAAAAAAATGTAATGAAAGAAGAACACTACAGATCCTTTTAAATTTCTCATTTTTAGTGAGAAAGTAGAACTCTTCTTGAGTCTCTCTTATTTAGGATTTTGAGTGTGATCTTTTTACTCTTTATGTAAAACAAGAGTAAATGAAAAATAATTTAAATTATTTATTAGTTAAAAATTATTTTTTGGTACTTTTTGAAATTCTTTTATTAAACTTAAATATATTTTTAAATCATTTCAATGTCAATATAATTTTAAGCTTAAAACAAATTTTTAATAATAAAAATGTTCTGAAAAAATATCACTAGAGTTCCTTTTAAATTTCTAATTTAAAATTTTGTTTGAGATTTTTCTCTAAAATAATTCAAATTCAGTTAAGTTTTTTAGTCAAATACAAGTTTTTTTTTAGTGAGAAAGTAGAACTCTTCTTGAGTCACTTTTATTAAGGATTTTGAGTGTGATCTTTTTACTCTTTATGTAAAAGAAGAGTAAATGAAAAATGATTGTTTAAAATTATATTTTGGTATTTTAAGCTCAAATTTTTTTTAAACAAATAAATTATCACTTCTTTTAACCTAAATTTTAATATTTCTTATCTCTTTTAAGAATAATTTAGAGCGATTTTTTACTCTTTATTTAAAAAAAGAGTAAATCAAAAATAATTTATTATCATTATTATATATATATATATATATTTTTTTTTTAATTTCTTAATTTATTTTTATAAACTTTAATATAATACATTTTTAATTATTTCTATTTTCAGTTGATTTCAGTTTAAAATTTTCTGCTCATAAATAAATGATCTCTTTTTTTTTTTTTTTTGCTTATATTTTAATGTTTCTTTTAATGATTTTTTTATTTTTCACTATTATTATAATTTTTATAATTTTTTCTTAACTGTTTCTAAACGCTTTTAGCCAAAAGCCTCTATTTTTGCCGCCTTTAACAAATATTCTTTTTTGTCACTTATTTTTTTTTGTCTGTGGTTTTTATGGTTTGATAAATTTTGTATTTTTTATTTTTTTTTTATTATTATTTCAATAATTTAACTTTAACATTAAAGCTATAAAATATAAAAAATTATTTTTATTTCTGCAAAATAACCGAAAAAAAGACGCAAAATTTACTTTGATGTGTGAGGAAACTAATATGAATGAAAAAAAAAGACAAATGACAATATTTATGGAACATTAAACTTCTAGTTGAAAAATTTAAATGGTGGTTAGATTAAAAAAAAACAGAAAAAATATATGCTACCTAAGAAACAAAATTAAAAATGTATAAAATTTTATATTAAGAAAACAAAAAAAAGACAACAGGAAAAGCTTACCCGTATAATTAATAAAATTTAAATTTTAAAAAATCTCAATATTTTTATGAAAGCTTATTTAATTACCTTTTTTAAATAAAAAAGAAAAATATTTAGCACTTTTTAGATTTTATTTTAATAAAAAAAGTTTTCAAAAATCTCAAAAAAAAAATTTAATTTGCTAAAGTTTAAGAAATAATTAAAAATTTTTAATAAAAGATTTACAAATTGTTTATATAATTTAAAAACCTATTTTATAGATAACTAAAGAATAGTAACTAAATTTGTCTCTTTTAAGAATTAACCCTATTTTGAGTTATCAAAAAATTACTCTTCAATTTTATCGTAAAATTAAGTTTGGTAAAGTTTAAGAAATAATTAAAAATGTTTAATATTAAAAGATTTACAAATTGTTAATATAATTTAAAAGCCTATTTTATAGATAACTAAAGAATAGGAACTAAATTTCTCTAGTTTAGCAATTAAGCCTATTTTGAGTTAACCAAAAAATTACTCTTAAATTTGGCCGTAAAAGCAAATTTGTTAAAGTTTGAAAAATAATTAAAAATATTTAAAATTAAAAGTTTTATAAATTATTTATAAAGTTTGAAAGTCCATTTTATAGACTACTAAATAACATAAATTAAATCTTTCTCTTTTAGAAATTAACCCTCTAATGAACTAACCAAAAGTTATTCTTCCATTTAGTAGTCAAATTTTTTTTTAAGTTTGGGAATAATAAGTAAATAGTATTAAAGGATTTTAAAACTTTTTACATATTTCGAAAGTATATTTTATGGACTTTTAACAATTAGAAAAATGAAATAACACTTTTAGGAATTAATCCTAATATGAGCTTACCAGAAATTACCCTCTTATTTACACATAAAATTATTTTTGCTTAAGTTTGAGAAATAATGAAAAATAATTAATGTTAATAGATTTTAAAATTGTTTAAACAAATTGAAAGTCTATTGTAAACATTACTAAATAACGTAGACTTCATTACACGTTTTTAGAAATTAACCCTATTTTTAGTGAAGCAAAAATTACTCTCCAATTTTGGCATAAAATTATTTCTTAAAAACTGTTATGGAATAATTAAAAATATGTAGCATTAAAGGATACTAAAATCTTTGATATAATTCAAAAGTTTATTTTCAAAACATCTAAAAGTTGGAAAATGAATTTGCCATTTTTTGAAATTAACCCTAATTTGAGCTAATAAAAAAAATAAAAAAAATAAATAAAAAACTTAAATTAAATCATAAAAGCAGGTTTGCTAAATTTAAAAAATAATTAAAAATATAAAATATTAAAGACTTTTAAAACTTTTTACATATTATGAAAGTTTTTTTTGTAGACTTCTAAAAAATGGAAATTAATATTGCCAGTTTTAGGAATTAGCCCTAATTTGAGCTTGGTCAAAAATACCCCTAAAATTTAGTCATAAAATGCTATTTCCTAAAGTTTAAGTAACAATTTGAAATATATTATATTAAAAAAATTTAAATGATTTTATTTATTTTGAAAGTATGTTTTGTAGACTTTTAGAAAAAAGAAATTAAATTGGTCACTTTTAAAAATTAACCCTAATTTGAGCTAATTAAAAATAAGTCTTAAATTTAGAAATAAAATCAAATTTGCTAAAGTTTAAATAATAATTAAAAATAAATAGTATTAAATAATTTTAAAGTCTTTAACATATTTTAAAAGCACATATTGTAAGCTTTTAAAGAAAACAAAGTTAATTGCCTATTTTGGAAATTAACCCTATTTTGAACTAAATAAAAATAAGCTGTAAATTTAGCTACAAAATCATGTTTACCAAGGTTTGAGAAATAATTAAAAATAATTAATATAAACAGATTTTAAAATTGTTTATATCATTTGAAATCCAATTTTATAAGTTACTTAATAATAAAAACTAAATTAGAATTTTTCGGATATTAAGCCTATTTTGAGCTTATCAAAAATAAGCCTCAAATTTACCAGCAAAATTTATTTTGCTAAAGTTTGAGCAACAATTAGTGATAAAAGATATCATAGGACCTTAAAAACTTTTATATTTTCTGAAAGCCTTTTTTGTGGACTTTTAAAGGATAAACATTTAATTTTTCTTCTTTTAGGAATTAAACCTATTTAGAGCTAACCAAAAAAGTAGCCTTGAATTGTATCATAAAAACATATTTGCAAAAGTTGAGAAATAATTAAAAATAAATATTATTTAACAATTTTAAAACTTTTTACATATCTTAAAAGATTATTTTAATGACCTTTAAAGAATTAAAATAAATATTGCGATATTTAGGAATTAACCCTAATTTGAGCTTATTCAAAAATACCCTTAAATTTCAGCGTAAAATCATGTTTTCTAAATATTGAGTAATAATTAAAAATAAAACCTTAAACATATTTCTAAAGTATATTTTAAGGACTTATGAAGATTAGAAAACAAATTTGCTTGTTTTGGAAATTAACCCTATTTTGAGCTAACCGAGCATTACAGCTAAATTTAGCAGTAAAATTCTTTTTGCTTAAGATTAAAAAACAATTAAAAATAAATAATATTAAATGGCCTTAAAAACATTTACATATTTTGAAAGCTTATTCTGTAGACTTTTAAAGATTAGAAATTAAATTTTGCCTTTTTTAGAAATTAACCCTATTTTGAGGTAAACCAAAATATACTTTTAAATTTAGACTAAAATTAAGTTTTCTAAGGTTTGAGCAATAATTGAAAATAATTAGTATTAACAGATTTTAAAATTGTTTGTATTATTTGAAAGCCTGTTTTATTAATAACTTAATATACGAAAGTCAATGTTGCTTTTTTAGGTATTAACCCTAATTTGAGCTAACACAAAATAATTCTTAAATTTAGCAGCAAAATTAATTTTGCTAAAGTTTGAGGAACAATTAAAAATCTATAATATTAAAGGATTTTAGCAAATTTTACATATTTTGAAAGCTTACTTTGAAGACTTTAAAAGATGGGAAAATAAATTTGCTTTTTTTTAGAAATAAGGGCTAATTTGAGTTAATTCAAAATTAATATTAAATTGATAATATTTTTTTTTTTTAAAGATACCCAGCAAAAAACGTTGAACATTTTCACAACTTCAAAAGTGGAACAAAGTACATATTTTAAACGTTTTTGGAAGTTCTTAATAATTACTTCCAAAAAAAGTGAAAAATAAATGAATTTTTAGCGGAAA
>MINK01003706.1:0-14447 GCA_001735545.1 Phormia regina
ATATATATATATATATATATATATATATATATATATATATATATATATATATATGATGATGAAATGTGATTATATGTATGAAAAAATGGAATAATTAATATGATAACTTGTTATTATATATATGAAAAAATTGGATTATATATATGATATAATTAGTTTATACATCTGATAACATGAGATTATTAAATGCTAAAAACATGTTGAAATTTAAAAATAAATGATAAAATGGCATCATAATAATGATTAAGTACAAATATACTTATAGTAACCTGGAATCATATATTGCAATCATAGTATGCTGCTCTTACTTTATGGTCACCTGAACCATATTTTTTCTCTGCGTGTCTAAAGTGAATTAGTAAAAAAGAAAATAGAATTTCACGCTCCATCCTAATAATAAAAGTTTAATTAGTCTCATAAGCACCAGATGCTTTCAAATTATTTTTTTGTCGGAGAAGGATATCGAAGATGATCGAAAGGCCTATATTGGTGGAATTTAATATCTAATAAATTCACTAAATTCTGTTTTTATTATTTTAGTTTTCGAAAGTATTTACGGTGAAATTCAGACAAAATTGAGATTATTGAAATTTCAAACATATATAACTTGATGTTTTTCATGTTTTTAAAGGATTTATCAAGAGTTTTAAGTAGATATAAAAATATTTAAAATCATGTGCAGAAAAAACATTCGTTAGTGAAGTGATTCCCTGTAAAAACGTAGAGCAATCGGACTTGACATCTTCCTATGTCTATGAAATTTACTACAGATATTGGCAATTTTAAGTGTTTTTCAAATCATAAAATTTAGATGACTTAAATCCTTTTTGATGGTGGTTTATAGAAAGAAAAAGCTTATAATTTTACAAAGTTGTATTTGTTTAATTGTTAATAACTTTTAAATTGTACCTGATAGTTTTTTTTCGTATTAAAGACAAAAAATAATACCTTTATAAGACATTTATACATTATATCTCAAAAAATGCTATTTATACAATTTCGAAGAAAAATATATTATATTGACAACTCTTTTTCAAATTGGAGGCTCATTTAGTTTCGAAGTTACGGAACGAAATAAGATAACTCTATATCTCCTAAATAATATTTTATTTTTAATACAATTTTAAAAATTAAGAAATTGCTCTCAAATTTATTTAATTCGAAAGTTCGAAGGTCAAAATGTATTATATAATAATAAGGGTTGAATATCTTGAAAGCGATATTTTAAAATTTATATTTATTTATATTCTATATACGCCATTTAAAAGTCAATATTATTATCAATGATACTAGTAAATCTCTACTATCTGCTGATCAAAAGAAGCAGACTTTTGAAGGTAAACCGAGATGAAATAAAAACTGCAATAATATTTTAATTTAAGAACGATGAAAGACTTGTACATGAAGATTCTGATTTTTGGATCCCTATTTAATTGTTGGACAGCAATATATTTTATACATTTAGTTTTAGTTCATTTCATAAAAGTGGAAACTACTTGGCGGACCTCATTTTCGAAGAAGTACGAACCGATGACGCCACCAGCGATTAAACTGTCGATGCAGCACTCATTGTGGATGTTTCGGCTTTTCAACATTCATAGGCTCAAGATTATCTTGACATATTTTTTTCATTTTAATTTCTAAAGACTTGAATTAAAGAATTTTTTTGTCAAAAATCAATTTGTGTCAAAAATTTCTTTAATTCACCTATAATTATGTGTTTTCTCAACCTTTTCAACTGTTTACTATAAAAATATTTAAAAATTGGTTACATAGAACAATTTTCAGATAAAGAAAAAAGCAGAATGGGCAACATGGACAATTTGGACATAAATTTTTAAGAAATCATCCTCACTATGCGAAACATATATAAAGAGGTAATTGTAAAGCAAAAACAAAAGCTGATAACTGATCTACATTCGAGATGCCTCCAATTCTACAGATAATTCACCAAAAATTATAAAGAACCCATCTCTAAACACCATTCGTGAAGTGAAACTACCATCATGTTCTAACAAAGGAGTGAAATTTATTTTTAAACAGAATGAAAACAAATCAATCAGGACGGCTAAAATGGCTTTAAATATTAATTTCATTGTTTGATAGAAGAAAAATACCAATTATGTATCCCATAAAACTGCGGAAAAAAATTTACAAAAGTTTTCTGAAAAAAATATTTTTGCACTTAACACATTATTTTAATTCATTTCATGCACACTCCGGCTCGTCAATGTCCCTAATCAAAACACAGGAGCGTTAAAACGATGAATTCAAAGTAAAAAATAATATCATACTCTGTCGTCCTTAATATGATAGCAAATGTATGCAAATTGATGTCACACATTGCATGAATCGGATAGACAATACGAATACAAAATATCATTATCCCAAGAAACTGGATGCTATTAGAGAAAACCTTCTTTATTACAAGTTGAACGTTTTTATAAGTCCCTTCAAAGTATATTTTTAGGTCAAATTCAATAAAAAAAAACCTAATTTTACTTAAAGAAACAGTACCCTATAATTTCAAACATCTTGTTGTTTTATTGATCTGATGATCCAAAAAATTTTGTTTAAAAATTTGGTTGTTGGACCGTACTTTTTTCTTACTTACTTTCATGTTGCTCGTAAATTTTTTAGAATGGAGTACTCTTAAACTTATTATGAATATAATATATTAATTTCATTAATATTTTAAAAATAACAAGCGATTTAATGAAACGAAAATCCTTAACTTATTCCTTTGACCGACAGATCTTAAAAGTTCAAATCGATAGCCATTAAATCGAATTATTTTCCCTTAATTGTTTCATTCAGGAACTATGTTCGAGGTGTTTGGTAATTTCTCCTCGATATTAAGTTCTGGGACATTGTAGATAAATTTCAATAAAATTTGTAATAAATTCCATTGAACACCTTTTTTTTCTACCAGCAAAATATTGTTAAATTTATTATGTGTAATACAAACATAGTGTAGGGTATAATTAAGGCAGATGTGCATTGAAAAAAAAACTTGTTCAAAATACATAATAAAAAACAAATTAACTTGCACTTCTAGTAGGACTTCTTTTCATTAATAGTATTATTACTCCCGTCTTATGTCTTGCATTTTTGTGTTTTATTATTTTCAAAAATGTACCGCCAGCGGTAATATCGATGTCAATAATTTGAGATGTTTTTTAAGAAAACATGTGTATTACTTGAATTAATGCACATTTTTTTTCATACAAATATTCCAGTAACATTAAGAAGACAATTGTGTTTATTGATGCTGTCAATATTCATGTCTATAACGATGTTAAAACAACATTTTCCTTCATGTTCAGCTTTTGCGATTTTTTTTTGTTGTTTTAGAATAAATGCGAAATAATCCTTTTTCTGTAGAGTTTTTAATTCATTTTACTCATCGTTGTCACGTACTGTATAAATGGTGAGCCAGTGTGTGTTGGCTTGTATGTGTGTGCGTGTGTTGCCCGGAAGTTAATAGATTTTTTTGTTCACATTGTTGTTGCTATTCGGTTTTCTTCTTTACTTACTTGCATGTATTTCAAATCATAAGAAGCAGAACAGGGAGAGAGAGAGGCAGAAAAAGAAAAAAATTGCAAGAATATAATAAATATTAAATAAATGATGTTTTGTACATTTTCATTAAAAAACATTTTCAAAATTGCTTTTATGTGGAATTTAATTTGTGAACCACACAATACAAGCAATAATAACAACAATTTAGCTTCCTGCTACAAAATGGTTCTTGTTCTTTAATATTTTTTACACAGACTAAATTGTTTACTGGCCATTACATTTTAGTCTATCGGCTGGACATTAGGACAGACATATTAGGTCAGTTAAGATTGTTGATTGTTTGGCTGGTGTGCATGTATTTGTATTTGGTATATTATAAAAATAATTTTCAGTACGTGTTAGACTGTTATACCCTTCAGTGGAAGGTTGTAGTATGTTAAGTTTATCGAGTAATTTTTATAAAAAGGAAAAATTAAATCTGTATATAAAAAAATAAGACAAAAGAATTTTACATAATAAAGAAGTTTATTTTTAGGGAACTTGACGCTGATTATATAGATTTAGAGGTTTCCTATTTAGTGTCAAATTGAAAAGGTTTTTCTTATGTTCACATAATGTATTACCTGTTGACTTATTGAATCGGAAAGGTTGTTAAACATATTAATTTGTTCCCTTATTTTTCCACAAATGTTAACATTTTATCATTGCTAAAGTACGAAACTTATACCAATACTTTTGAGGTGAAATTATATTAACCGATTATGTTAGATCTGAGAAAACTAATACAATAAAATATAAACAGGACTAGATTAAATTGACTAAATTGACACCAATTAAAATAATTAGTTATAATCCTGGACAGGAAAAGAACTCGATAGATTAGCTGATAGAATAAAATTTTAATTTTTATTATTTTTCATCTCTCAGGACTTGAATCAAGGCATATATGTTATTTATGAAGCAGAGGGGAAGTTCCGAAAAGCCACAGCTCCTTCAAATCTAGCTGGTAGAATAACCATCGTGTGTCCTGATTTTTCAGCAGAAGCATTAGCTGACGATAAATATCCACAACACCAACCCTGATGATCCAAGGATTGGACAGCTGGTCAGAGACATCAGCAGACTGGTTAGATCACCTGAAGAACTGCAACTTAAGTACAGGAGAATATAAATAGTGGTCAACAGTCCGGTCTCACTTAAACCCCATGAAGAAGATGCATAAGGTAGCTATTAAGTTTGCAGATAAGACCATAAACGATCCTAAGGAATGAGCGCTCGCTTTAATTGAGTACACTGGCAGAGACAAGAAGAAAAGAAGCATTGTTCGTAAACTCCACAATCTTTCAGAAATTGACCAAAGCACTTTACACCTTCAGAAGTAGCAGAATCCATCAACGCCGACAAACTACCGAAGGCGCTAGCTAGATGATAAAAAGCCTTGGTGAGTGGGCAGTTGAGTACCTGAGTTTGGTGTTTAATGTCTCACTTAGGTGTTTGAATGTGTCGAATGATGTCAATCTTAAAACCCGGGAAGATCACGAGAGAGATCCAAAAACATTTGAAGCTCTCTCTCTAGCTAACCCGATAACTACCAGCAGCTCGTAACCAGCATGGATTCCGTAAAATGCACAGCCATCAACATTCTGACTTCATATGGCTTTGCGTATGAATTGTCAAAGACATTTGAAACAGTTAGCCATGCTACACTCTTCCCAAACAACCTAAACTATCTCAGTGGTCGTCAGTATTTCGAAAAGTTAAACCTCGTAGATTTAAATAGGGAGTTCATCAAGACGCATTCTTTGCATTACTCCTGTTTGATTACTACCACTTTAAACCTCAAGGAGTGGAGGTGATTTCATATACAGAGGACTAATGCGGTAGGGTAATGATTATCTCATACAAATATATAATTTTTTACTGCGCGTAACCTGCAATTATCTTCAACGGTAACACTCTTTCCGTGGCCTTTTGGTCAATGGAGGTCAAATAACGTCAGTGAATCACCCAAAAAGTCTGAGTTTACTTTTGATATCCTGTTTACCACCTCAGGTCCTGCTACTGCAATCACGCACAAATTGTGAAGTAGAATCAAAGTCCTCAAATATAGCAGAAAGAAATCTTGTTAGCTGTATACAAAACGATTGGTCGGTCAGTAGTCACTTAATGCTGCTCCAGTGTCTCCTTCTTCCTTGAGTGATACCCAGTGGAGAAATAATGCAGTCTTATAGACCGTCACTGTCTTCCTACTGATCACCAACCATATCACTTACATGAGGAGACATCGGTTAAGGAACCAAATAGTTCCTCCTGGGATGATATCGGAGGAGAAATCCAAACTATAACATCCCACAGTTGGTGCATGATCTTTGTAAGTGTGAGGAGAGCCTTTTCAGATATGTTCAAGATCCTTCGGATCCCAATTCGTACACGACAAGTTAACGCTTGAGTGTCTTTTAAGGAGATCGCTTTTCACTTAATACTGATAACTAGAAGAATCTGCCACGGAGAACAAGAGTAGTTGTGGTTCACCTGAGGTCGCGGTGGAGCAACAGGCTCAATGTTTACGGGTCTCGCATAAACCGCTTGAGGTCGCCCAATACCTATTACAGATAACGAGAAATCTGCTGCGGAGAACAAGAGTAGTTCTGGCTCACCTGAGGTCGGAATCGAGCAACAGGCTCAATGCTTATGATCGCTTGAGTGACTTTTAGGAGGCTGCCCATCGTCTATTACATATAACGAGAAAAATCCGGTGTGGAAAACAAGAGAAGTTCTGGCTCACCTGAGGAACAATAGGCTCAATGTTTATGGGTTCCGCATTGGTCGTTTGAGTGTCTTTTAAGGAGACCGCCCATTACCTACTACAGATAACGAGAAAAAACTGCTGCAAAGAACCAAAGTAGTTCTGGCTTACCTAAGGTCGGGATGGATCAACATGCTCTATGCTTATGGGTACCGCATAGACCGTGCCGACCCCATTTTTTTGCACAGAAAATGGTGAGGGTCCACATGATACTCACATACTCATTTATGGACGCAATTAGTGGAAGTTGCACCATTTCTAAGACTTGACCATCATGCAGAGTCCCCAGACTGAACTAAAACCTAGCACATAGTACGTTGAATATAAGTGTCCATTGGATTTTCATTTTTATAAAACAAAAGTACGTACTTCCTAAACTAAATATAGAAGTAAAGTGTTTCGCATTCGTTTAAACTAAAAGAATTTATATTTCTTTTTCATTTAAGAATTATATGTTAGTGCAAAGAATTCTGGACTACAAGCTTGATTATTATATTTAAAATGATGCAGAGTGAAAAGAAAAAAAAAAAAAACTCATCAAAACTAATTTGATTTCAAATATTAAAAAAATGTGTATAAAAAACTGCTCCTAATAGTTTGTTACGCATAACATGTATTTCATAACCATAACTTGTATTTCAAATGTTTCAGTGCGTTTATAATGTATTTGAAGTAGCTACACTTTAATATAATCGATTTAATTTAAAGAGTTACTTGATTGAAATAATGAAAACATGCGTTTATTTTAATTTTAATCCTTTTAAAAGGATTATAGATGGCAATTTTGTTAAGATAATAATATTAATATAATTTATGGCATCAACGATGGCAACAGGTTTACTCAACAAAATAAATATGTAAAGTAATAAAAGTTAAGTATTGAAATTAAAAAAATTTGTTATAATTTTTTAAAAGTAATTTAAAAGAGAAGAAATTATTTTTTAAACAAAATATAAAAGAAATTTTGTTGCAAATGAACGTTTTTTAATTAAAATATCTTCAGTTAATTCTTTAAGCCTAATTGCATTGCAACTATTATAACTAATTGGATTTTATTAAGCATCCAAAGAAATTCTCCTGTGGGGCAAAGTTAAAAGATTTCCTTATTGAACTTTGGGAAACAACATGACATTATATTATGGCAACATTAAAATATATTTATGCAGATGATTTTTGAAGTTTCTTGGCAAAATACTAAGTGATTCATAAGGTTTATTTATGCATTTATGGGTAATTTGCTATTTAGGCATATTTTGGCTTTAAAGCATTTTTTTCGTTATTTTATTCCTTCATAAACTTTACGACAAAACTTTTATGATGCCCGCACTCATAAATGGCCAAGAAATAAACTCACCAAAGAAGGAAGACAAAATTCTTTTGCTTCTACAAGATGAAATTACTTGGGCATGAATATATAAGGATGTTTGTTACTTGGAATAAAAAAACTTTTGGAAATAAGAAAATCAAGAAGACAATATAATAAAAAGAAAAAAATACAAAACAAAATAGCTTGGGAAATTTTTATAGCTGGTGGCGCTTAAAATTAAGCAGCTAAAAACAAACAAACAAACAAATCCAAACCAGCAATAGAAAAAGGAACATAAAAAAGCCAATTGTTAGTAACAACCTGTTGCCAAAGTCGTGCCGCAGTGGCATGTGGTGAGTACGATGGCTAGAAGCAAGTCTTAGTAGTAGTAGTGCTTGCTTTCTTGCTTGTTCTTTCGTACGATTTACTGACTGACTGGATGATAGGTTGCAACATTTCTACTCATTTGAATGTTATTTTTTGTTGTTGTTGTTATTACGAATGGTCTGGATGTTTGCCATCATAAACTGAGTCAGTTAAATAAGAAACAAATAAACATTTAAAATGATTAATTTAAGCGATTTTATGATACCTTTTCATTGCTGCGTTGATTTATTATCGTCATCATGGTTTTTATCGCTGGTAAGGAGGTATTTTTTTTTCTTTCTCTGTGACTCTTGTTGTCGATAGCTGATTGCCTTTACTACATACATTTTGTTTTAGGGTATGAGAGTGAGGAGTATGGTGGGTTTTTGAAGGTGGCTACAATAATGATATAACGACCTCTTTTAGTAGGCAAAATAAATAAAGAAACAGTATAATGAAACGAAATGTAATAAAAGTATAAAATCAAGCGCCTTGCTTTTAGCTAGATTTCTGCTTGTTAACAACTTGAAAAAAGTTGGAAATTATTCTTGGGTGATGTGTTTGGGGGAAATGGAGTTGAAAGTTAATAGTTTGAAAGTGTCATCTATGATGGATTTCAGATATTTATTCCGGATTTCGAGAGCAACTTAGTTTTGTTATTAATACATTTTCTTAGAGGAAAGTGGAAAGATCATCAATTAAAATGATCAAAGTGATCTTAAGAGCTTCACTTATTGTAATTCATAACATCATTGATAGATATATTAAGACTTATTTTATCGCTATATAATGGAAAAGATCGAGGGACTAGTCTTACTACTCAAATAGAGTAAGATTCGTAAATAAAAACTAGTTTTTAAAATTATGTTTAAATACATAGTAAGCTCAGCAAAACAGGTTCCTTACAATATACTAGCTATGTATACATAGAGGATATGTTATCAAGCCCGATATTAAGGATTGCGATTGAAAAATTCTTAAGATATATAAAATTCAAAAATTTGGAAACCGTTGATCATAGAGTTTTTGTTATTTTTTTGTTTAATTGTTGATATAATAAAAGTCATAGAAAAATATAATTTTTATTCTTCTAACCACAATTTATAAACTTTTCAGGTAACACTTTTATTTAGTTATAGTTATTTCAGTGACTTTTTTGGTCCTCTTCAATTCTCTTTTTGCACAAAAGTCCAATATCTCTTCACTGGCCTAAGCTCCAGATAATTTTGGGAATTGATCTCTTTTTGTTCAAACACTATGCAATTGTTTTGGTACTACTCCTGAGCGTTCATAGTAACATGATGCCAAATCAAAACTATGTAGATCCATTGTGCTCTCTTACGAAAGGAAAAATATTTTTTTTGTAAATATTTCTTATTGAATTTTTTTTTATATTTATACAGCCCAGTAACAAATAACTTGCTCCTTCCGCAACTGCATAAATCTTGCTAAACCAGGAATTCTTTAGGAAATTTCGACAGCTTTATGTCCTAAACTTTAATCATATCCTCGATCACCATCAACATACAAATTTTGATCAGGAAGTTGCAAAAATTCTAGCAGTTTCATTGGGCATTTTTTATGAAATGTGATTTTAATTTTCGTGTCCTATTCTTTGGTTCTACATTTTTTACAGCATTCCAGTCTTAGACATTTTGTACCAAATTGCTTGAATACTGAGCTAACAGGGGTGCTTTTCTACCAAATGCGTTTGGAATTCTTTTCAATATGCTTTCAAATTGGAATAGTTCGTGTCCTATTTCATTTGAAGCTATATAAAAATCTTTAAAATGGAATAAGGAACAAAAGTTGTCTTATGGATTATGTAACCAATACCCATTTTAATAACAAAAATTAAATTTTCAAAACTAAATTAATTGCCAGTTTTGATGCATTTTCCTTAACGTATTGTTGGAAATTGGAACCTAACACTCTAGCACCTGAAATAAATTGTAAACCAATCATGATCGGCACACATCATATATTCCAAACCTCCATTTCCGAAATCTGTAATAGAGAAATATGCCGAATACAGACACTTTCGGGTGGAGCTGATATGGGTTCCGGGCCATACAGGTATACGAACTAACGAAATGGTGGATGAATGCGAAGTAAATGCATCGTCTCTGGACGAGGCACTCCCTTGCGAGGACATTCTCACTCCCTTCGTTACTGTATCCAATACGCTTGATGAATGGGCGGTGAATGAGATGGAAAGCAGGTGGTCCTCAATCACCACTTGCAGACTATCAAGAACTCTCTGGCCACTTCGGTCTCGGAGTAGAACTACAGCATTATTTTCTCTTGATAGATCATCGATAAAGCTTCTAGTAGGCATAATCACAGGGCAATGTATGATGGGGCGCATGTCCGAACATATGGGTTACCCAGGGAATAGTTTTGTAGAAGTTGTTTAGATAAAGAAGAAGAGGAATCTGTACAGCACTTGTTCGGGTTGGTTTCTGTATAGCCAACGGAAAGTTAGTTTTTGTTTATGGAAAGGTAGAGGAGCTTTCTTCTCAAATAGGGCATCACAATGGGCCTAATGGCCTCGGAGTGCACTCGTTATGACGGGCGACCCTTATAACCTAACCTAAATGAATTTGGTAAAAATAAATATAATTCAAATACAATTCTATTCAAATGAAATGGGAAACGAATTGCAGTTTATTCTACAAATTCATATGAATTGGAAATAGTAATTCGTAGCGAATTTATATAAAAAATGAATGTTTCATTTACAGCTCTGGTCAAAAGTAATTAATTTAAAAATATGTCTTCTTTGTAGCAATCGTTTTATGTTTGGTATTAATCTATGGGTCCATCTTCTCTTATCTTCAAATTCCTATCGTTCTTGCCAGTTATTAATACTCTTGCCTATAGTATAGTTTATAGTCTGTGGCCTAGTCTACAATCTTATATGTAGTTCAATCTAGTATAAAGTCCAGAGTATTTTTATAGTCTACAATTTAATCTACAGCCTAGTCTAACTTATAAGTCAGTGTTGTCACCAAGAATGTTACTAACTACGCATATCCTATAAACAAATTTTACATCTGAAGCTATCAATTAAATATATCATTAGAAATATTTTTCCCCTTAGAATTTTCTTAAAATAAAAACTTTGGGGCTGTTACTTCGGATTTATATTGAAATTAATTATTTCCATGATCTCATTACACATTACAGTTTTGTGTAAATTTAATTTTAAATTTAAATTTTACTTTAACACATGCAAACAGTTAGGTTCTTTTGACAATTCAGTTAGATTTGGAGTTTTAGTTGTTTTCTATGACATTTTATTTTGTTCATTTTAAAAATTATTTTGTAGAAAATGAGTTTCTATTTTTGGGAAAATAAAAAAAAACTAATATATTTAAGTTTTTATTACTAACACACTCTTAGAGTTAGGTACCTCTGTCAAAGAGTCGGACTACTTCTATATACTTTGGCCTTAACTATAAACAAAAATTCTAAATAAATGTGTGTTTTTGGACCGCGTAAGAGGTCATATTGTTCTAATAATACTAGCGAGGTAATATTTTATAAACTTCAGCCTTCGATTATATTAAATGACAAGAGCATTTTATTAAAACTAAATATGTATTTACTTCTTTTAGTACTTTCAATGAATGAGAGTTAAAATTACACATGAAACTGTTTACACACATGTGAATAAAAATGAACACACATGAACTGGCAACACTGAAGTTAGTATAAAGTCTAGTTTAGTCTATAGTCTAACCTATAGTTTCGTGTATAATCGAGTCTATAGTTTAGTTAAATGTAGCGTATAGTCTGTTTTAGTGTATAGTCTGGTTAATAGTTTAGAAAACAGTTAGATCTGCAGTCGAGTATATAGTTTAGTTTATAGTCTAGTCATAATTTAGTATATAATGTATATAAAAGTTCATAGTTAAGTCGCGTATATAGTTTATTCCATAGTTTAATCTATAGTCTATATAGCATAGTATACAGTCGAATCTAGAGTTTATTTTATATTATATAGTTTAGTCTTCAGCCTGGACTATAGATTAACATAAAGTCTAGTTTAGTCTATAATCTAGCCTAAAGTTTAGTCTATAGTCAAGTCGGTAGTTTAATCTATAAATTGATCTATATTTTAATATATTTTGAATATACTGAACAATTCTTGATTTGGTAGCCAAATATTTCTTAAAAAAAATCTATCTTGCTGTAGCATAAATCCTAAACTTTTAGTAAATTTTTTCCAAAATCCTATTTAAATGCAAAAATAAAATTTACAACTATTTTAAAATTTATATTGAAATGTTTTATAATAAAAAAATAAAAACAAACTACATTTGATTTGCTACAAGATAGTTCTGGGTGGTTTATGATGTGTCTCTTCAAGATAAAAGTATTTAAGATAGCATCGTCAATACTGGCTAGATCTAGTCAAGCCAACAAACAGCCAGACAGAGCACGCAACAGAAAACTCGTAAATGTCTCTGCTGTAAGACTTAGCGAAAAAACCTAAAGAAAAACAGCTAAATACCCCGAACATAACAATCAACCATTTAAAAGCTTTTTTTAAAAAACTTGGAAACTAAGGCAATTGCCAGAGTCACCAGTATAATAGTAGCTATAGAGGAGCAGGAGTTGTGAAGGAGTAGAGGAAATATTTATTTAGCCACCAAGCTGCAGCTAAAATCAGCAATGAAACGTTAAACATAAAAAACATAATCACAAAAACCAACAAACAGACTGACTGAAAATAAAAAAAATAAAATAAAAACAAGAACAACAAACATGGCCCAGTATCTCGTATACAGCGATAAGGAATTTTGTCATGACCAAAATATCAAATAATTGCCAATTTGTTAAATTATGCATTATCGGGCGGTATTTTGTTTATTTTAGACTAAAAAAAAAAATAACAAAAACAAAAACAATCCAATAGAGTAAGTCATAGTATTGTTAGTAGTAAAAACTCAAAAGAGTAAAGCAAATGCAGCGTTTTTGTTGTTACTCGTTTTATTTCTTTCCTTTCTCCTCGTTGATGGTTTTTACTACGTTTTACGAGTTTAATCGTGTTTCATGATATTTTAACCTAAAAAAAAATTTTGGTAAAAAAAAAACAATCGATTGTCTTTGCGTTCGTCTTCTGTTTTTTTTTTTTTTGGCTGCTTGTTTTTGTTGTTGCTGGTCGTTTTGTCATTCATTTTCAATTAAATCACGACCAAAATTAATGGAAATAATTACTTTTTTCACTTTTTGTTGCAAATTCATACATACATTCATAGTTAGTACTTATATACTTAGTACCTTATAGTACTAGATGTCGAGTTTACGGTCGAAGCACAATTGAAACGTTTTCGTTCGACAAAAAACTCACGATTTGTCGTTTCTTCTGTTTACCTCTGTGTATATATATATGTGTGTGTGTGTAAAGTCTAGCAATTAAACGTGAGTTTTAAAATAAAGAAGAGTTTTATTATTATTATTTTTTTTTTTGTCGTTTTTGGGAACAAAATTAAAAAAAAAAAAATTAACAAAATTCAGACAATGTTTAAGAAAAACGTGGCGTCTTAATAAAAGCTGCCTGTTGCTGTGGTGGTTTATTTACTCTCCCTCAATTGTATGACATTGTAGGACTTTTATACTTTTTTTTTTTATTTTTGTCTGTATCTTCCTTTCCTTGACAAATTGTTGTCAATAGTAGTGTCGTGAGTCCAATATCTTGATTCTTTTTTCTTTCTTGGGATTTTTTTTTGTTGAAAACAATTTCTATATTTAAAAAAGAAATCATAGAAAAGAATTTATTCTAAATATGTCATTGAATAAATTTAGGTGATGGTGAATGTTTCCAATGAGAGCATTAATAGTGGGAATAAACTGTTATAAGTGATTTATTTAAAATAAATAGGGAATATATTATTTATTACAGTGGTTGGCAAAAAATTCTCACTTTTAGGCGAACAGTAAGACTTGAAGGATTTTAATGTACTAAACACTACTTTTTCGAGAAATTTTTTATCGCTAAGAAGCAAAATATTACATCGATACTGAAGCTACGTATACACGGTTGTCAGATCTGACAATGTTGGCAGAAAAATGTTCAGAAAATGTCTAACAACCGTGTAAACTTACAATTTATGTCTTGCAACGTTGTTAGAAAAAGCATTCTCAGTAAATTGTAACACAATAATATTGTTAGACATCTGGCAAGCGTGTAAACGCATAACGTTGCCATTGCCAGATAATTGTCTGACAATTTTTATTGTCAGCTGTGCGAATTTTATGCATCTGACAATGGCATCATTATCAGATAAATCATTTATACGTTTAACTACAAAATTTTAATTAGACAAAAAAGCAACAAAACAAAAAATTTTAATTAACAAACTGGAAATTTACCTGTTATCAACAGGTAAATTTCCAGTTTAGACGATTTTAAGAAAACCTTACAATTTCATTGCCAGA
>MINK01003711.1:0-16778 GCA_001735545.1 Phormia regina
ATTAAAATCCTCATATGAATATTTCAATAAATATAAAAAATGTTTTATGAAAAAAAGTACCTAAAATAGGTACGATTTTTACCCCTTAAACGTTTGAATTTCTAAAAAGAACCAAACTTTTATTTCTCATTTTTTAATCAATTTTGAAAACGTCATAAATTTTATCTGTATGTTCATTGGTTTCAAAGATACATATGGTGCCAAAAAAGTACCAAAATACAGTTTTCCCCTTTTCTCCCTAAAACAGTCGATTTTGAAAAATGTACCATACACCTTTTTTGTATCATTAATAGTTTTTACCCCCTAAACATTCGAATTTCCAAAAATCCCGGCTTAGTGGATCTATGGAGGGACCTACTTACGTTCCAAATTTCATCTCTCTAGCTTCAGCCGTTTGGGGTGTGGGATGATGAATCAGTCAGTCAGTAACGTTACTCTTTTATGTATATAGATGTAAATCAATATCTTTTACAGAAACGAAACTACGCCACTTTAAAGTTTAATAAGTCACGGAAAAATAAATTGTTTGAGTATTTTTACACAAACAATCATACAAACATGGACTGCGGGAACAAATTATTTATGTTGTTATGGCTTTTTCAAATAAACAATAAAATAATATTTTTTGGAATTTTCCCTGACTTATTAAACTTTAAAATGTCGTAGTTGTACACTCCACTGCTACGTCTATACGAACTTTCATGCAAATCCAACCAGCCGATCAGAAGTTACAGATTTATATAAAAAAAAATAGATTTTGTCGAGAGAAAAAAAATATCTCTGAATTGGAAAGTTCAAAAATTAACAAACAGGAAATCTTAAAATTCCAATCATTCCAAAAAAAATAATTCTAAAAAATACATTATTAACTACTAATAAATAAAGAAAATCAAAATAGGAATATTTGCCTTTCGACCTCCTTTATCCCAATGTGTGACAATTTAATATTTTTCTTAAATATTTGTAGTGAATATATGAAAGCATACATTAAGGCGCAAATTTTATTATATTACAGTAACGCGGTGAAGGGTAAAATAGATTCGACCCTGTCGAATATAATGTTTTAGATCTTATTCAAGTTCATGATTGTAATTACAACAAAAAAAAAATAAACACATGCCTATTGACACAAACACACATATACACCAACATATTAAGTCAATTCATAAAAAAACAACAACAACGAGCAAATAAATAAACAAATGAATTTTGATGACGTATCAACAAAAATAGTAAACAAAGGAAAAATAAATAAATAACAACAAAAATCGTTCTAAATATTATACACAAGCACGAGAATTTTACCTTTTATGAGAAAAATAATGAAATTATTGTTTCTAGGCAGACAGAACTCACTCAAACAAGATGTGAAGGAATACATACATATGTAAACATTTTATGGATTAATACGAATTGTAAATACACTTCTATTTCATAGAGAAAAAAAGGTTTATGCTGCATTATTACGTTTTAATAATAATAATGAAATATTAATATGAATTATTAAAGAATTAATTTTAAATAAATACCCGTATTCTGAACTTTGTAATAATGACAAATTTCTATAATTTTGTCATTAGTCAGTATACGGGGGTAATCTAAAATATTATTGTTTTGTAGGAAGATTTTATTATATTTGTTTATATTTATTTCTAACCAATAACTAAAAATATGTATTATATTTATAACCTTGACTTTATTATTTATAAATTTACTACTAAAAACTTTTTACTATCATCCAGCGATTAATTGATGGATTAAAATCTCAAGAAATGTATCAAGAACCCATAAAATTACAATAGCGTTTTAAAAGAATATTGTAGCCAAAAAAAATTTGATGTAATAGTTGAAAAATCATTTCCGTTTAGATTAATGTATATTACAATGCTTCCGACTTGACAGATTTACACATAAAAAAGAGTAAAATAATTGTATAGCTGTGCTTTTTAGGAAAACAAATTGAGAATGATGTATTTAATATTTTAATTATTTATACATACTATATCTTATCTGGAACAATGTCGTTTTTTTTACCCGTTATCAATAAATATACAAATGTGTAGAGTATAAAGTTTAAACAACTTACTAGACAACAAAAGTGAAAATAAATATATACACACATACAAATGTATGTTATATAGAAAATTTACATTAAATTGTTAATAGCGAAAAAAAAACTTGCATTATTTAAAGCACTTTGTCGTTAAATTATGATGCAACATCTGCGCAAAAAGTAAAAAACGTACGTAAGATAGACAATTCTAATTTTACAAATGTTTATTTAAAAAATAATAAAATAAAATCTGGCTAAAATTAGTGACCAATAGTAAAAAAAGCAACGTAATGAAATATACTTTTTTGCGTGTCTTTTTTATTATACAAAATTAAAAAGAAAAATAATTACGCTGTTAAAAAATGTATTAATTTTTTTAAAGCTAAATATAAAAAGAAAAAAAGAAAATACTTTTTATCCGCAATATATTAATTTCGAAAATATTAAATTGGCCTTGAAATTTTCTGTTTCTTTTTTACCAAAAATTTTATTACAAGTGTTTACAATATACAAACAACTTGAATTTGGATAATAAATACATCCCGTCACCTAAGCATCTTTTAAATGATCGATTCAAAAAGCATTTGTTACAAAAAAATTCTCTTATATACAATTTCCATTTAAATGTTTGTTAAGCTGTTTTCTTATAAAAAAAAAATTTACAGTCGATTGTAGCATTCTAACTTGTTTCATTTTATATTGGACTTTGACCTTGACAAGAAAAAACAAAAAATAAGTCAATCACCTCATTCTAATATTCGTTTGAATAAAATGTGCCAAAAAAATAAAAAAAGGAATGTTAATTATTTAAATTATCTTAAATTTTTAAACTTTTTCCAAAAAAATCAAATATCTCTGATACTATATAGATATATATATATTTCTATTAATTTTTTGAGTAACCCACTGTGCATTAGCAAAAATTTCATACTTCTGGGAAGCACTAATAAAGACATGTTAAAAACATACATAAATAACTATTTTTTTAAGAGAGAGACAAAAACTTTTATCTCTCATTCACGTGCTTCATCATTTACTTAACATTTTTAAAATCAATAAAAAAATGTCTACATTTATAATAAAGAAAACAAAATGTATATTATTTTTTTAAAACTTCATTGAATTAAAAATATAGTTTTATTTATTCAATTATTTTTTTTGCATAATAATAAATTATTAATTATACTACTTCATCAACTCATACAAAACATCATTTACTTGCATTCTCTATCGAGTTTATAGACAATTTTAGTTTTACATAAAATATTTTTTTTTTAGCAAAATTGTACATAATAATTGTAATTATTTTTTATTTAAATTTTGAACATTATTTGTATTAAAATAGTTTGATGATCATGATGACTAATATTAAATTAAATTAACTACACTAATAGTATAATCAAGTCTCAAAAGGAAAAAATAAAGGAAATATTTCACAATATTACAATCCATTACAATAGGTTGGTTTGATATTATAAAAAAGGTAGAAGAGTTAGTTAAACAGAAAAATAATAATGCCAAAATTAAGGGATTTCTTTGTAAATAAAAAAATATATATTTCACACTCTATTAGATAGTGGACAAAAGGCAGAAAAAATACATACATACATTAATTGTTGAAAAAAACAAACAAAAAAAAATCACTCGAAAATAGAATGAAAAACAATACAGGAACTGGAACCATGACCACTTAACTTGTCTGTTGTATTATTGTACTAAAAAGAAAACAACTCCCCATCTTGCAGAAGCAACAGAAAGGTTCATTCAGTTCGTTCAGCACAAAGTTTTAAATGTTTCCAAAAAAACATTTTATCCCATTACTTTACTGGCTTTTTTTTCGAAACTTTTTACACAACTATTGTACGCCAATGCTCTTCCAACTCTCCAACATCTTAAGTATTCCTTTCACTACCAGAATTTTTCTGGATATTGTCAGCGGAACCACTTGAGCTTTTGCGACCTAGTGTTTTTTTTTTATAATTTTTTGTAAATATAAATTATTTTATGTTTGTTTTTATTTTGTTGTTGGATTTTAGTTGAAGCTTTTAAATGTTTTTATCTAAATGTGCATATGTTTGGCGGCCTGCGCACTAATTTCATCCAAATTTTTGCGTGCACTTTCTGTCATATCATCAAGGGAGCGTCTTGTGGTCATGATCAAATCATCCGTACTTTTGGCAGCTGTTTCGGCAATACCCTTTACCTCGGAATTGATACGACCAATTACCCATTCAAGACCTTGGCGACCTTTACCTGCATTCATGCTTATGGTGGAGGTGATCATATCTTCCATGTAATGAGTCAGAGGTACACCATGTACACTCACCGATGCCTCCTGTTTCAGCAGTGTCTTTGAGGGATCTGTGGGATGGGGTTCATAGTATATCACTTCATCCACCGAAATGTGACGACAAAATGTAAGATTGATAGTTTTCAAGACCATAGAACGCTTGTTGGGATCCACGGTGGAGCGTTCGCTAGCAAAGCAGGTTTTGGCGGTACCAATTAGTTTATGAGTCCATTTTGGAAAATACCATTTGGATTGTACGAGACGATGTGTATGTAATACGCCATCAACCACTTTGCGTTCGACTACATCGGTGCCAATGATGGACGGTGTCATGGGATTTGGGTATTTACGCCATGCTGCCTGTGTTACCGTTTCCCACGGATGGTTAAATGTATGCTCTGACGTCCAGATTTTCATTATGCAAGATTTGTGTATGTGTTGTTTGTTAATCGATTTCCGTGTATCGCCGTTGAGTCGTCGTCTCTATCAAGAGCAATAGCAGTAAAATTCCGCTAATAACCCTTTTTTCGTTTAGCTGTGTCCACAAAGGAGCAGCCTATAGACACAAAAAGAAAACAAACAAAAAAATCACAATAAATTTCTCAAAAAAATACTTTTTGTGTTAAAATTAATATATATATAAAATTTCAGAAACACGTAACAACCTTCGAATGTGAATAAGAAAAGAAAGAACACTGTCGAATGGCATTTTAAGAGAGCCCGAAGTTGATAGACTAAAAGGCGATTATCAGCCGCCACCGACTTAATATAGCCGCAACTTATGTAGGCGGCTAAATTTTGTATAGCAGATCCGAGGAAAATCTATATAAATGTGAATTGTCGATCATTGATACTAATTGGTTTGAAATATACATGCATGTATTGTTTTTTCAAGTTTTTTTTAATATTTACAATTTTTTATATTTACATACGGCAGCCTGCAAAATTACCAAAAGCAAAATCGCCATCAACCAATGTTCATTATGATGAATACTTCTGTACAAAATCTCCAAAATATAAAATGTGTTATCAAAAATGTATTATAGCTGAAAAATTGCAAATTTTTCATATGAAGTATGGAAATTGTTTGGAATTATTTTGTCCGGATTTTTTTATATTTTATTTGTGTCCTTTTGCTGGCAACGCATACATAACAGATTTTAATTTTGAATATGATTATATGACATTCAATATATTTTTACAAATTTCTTCCTCTTTTAAATATAATAAGATTGAAATATGCACGAACAAAAGGGATATGTACAAAAATATGTAAAAATGGAATGAATATGCATAAAAATTCAAAGAATTTATGCGTTCTTATGTATTAATACTTTCAAAAATGGATTCTTTAACTTTCAATCTCTAAGAAAAAATTTCATTTAAATTTTTTGTAAAACAAAAACCCCCCCTGGTAATAATAAATTAATTTTTGAAAATAATTATTAGCTTCAATCCGCCGCTGAAAGCTTGTTTCGAACACCACCTACTAAAACCCTATGAATTTAGTCGTTGATAATTTTAACATTTAGCTGCCGCCGATGGTAATTCCAATCGGTTTCGGACTTTATATTTTAAGGTCAGAGACCTACGCCGAACAATGTCAACGGCGACAGTTATTGTAAACATTATCGACGACGGCTCAAAATCGACTGGTACCTGACTGAAAAACAGAGCTTCGAAAGAATTAATTCATTTTGTGTTTAATTCTCGTATAAATTTAATACAGGTATAAATTTAATACAGGTTATTTAGCATTTATTAAAATCATTTTTAAGAAAATAATTCTTATGCTTAATTCAATACAAAGAATTAACAACTTGGAGAATGAAATTTAATTTGGATGATTCAATTCCATCCTTTGTTATATATTTTAATTTTTTCATTCAAATTAACCATATGATTCGAGTAATTTTTTGAGATATGCCATTGGTTTCCTGTCGGTGTAGCATGGAAAAGGAAAATAAACGTTATTTTTTATTTTTTAAACCAAAAAAGCAATAACAACCAAATGTCAAAAAAAAAAAACTGATTCAAATTCGTGATTGTGATATTTCATAAAGTAGCATATCAATTTTCACTTTTTCTACAAATTGGGTAACAAAATTGTTATTTAATTATACTTATATAAATATTTTTAAAATAATTACTAAGTGTCGTAAATAAATCAACACGCTCCTGTTTAGCTAAACTTCACACAAAATAAAAGATATTTGTATCCAAATAAGATTTGTAAAATGGCTACAATTCGAAGTTTCAAAATAGGTAATACTCGGAATGTTTCTATGTAAGATTTTGGATAAATCCTATGATTCAGAACGGCCTAAGTTTTATATAGAATTAAGAAATGTACTAAATATTACATAAAATTAATAAATATACTAAATATCTCTAAATTACTTGGTTTCCTTCTATAAAAAACTTTTAGAATTAATATACAAAATTAATTGTGATGAATTAATTTGAAAAAATTAACAAGTATATATATTTAAATTATATTTTACAAATCGAATTAAAGATTTATTTTTTGCGAACTTTTTCCTTCGATAGATTATACTTACGAAATTACAGAGATTGCAGTATGTATTGAAAAATATCTTAAAAACGACTATTATGATTATGTTTAAAAAAATATCATAAAATTCTAATTAAAATTGTTTAATCGTTCTTACACCACTTTTAATACGGTTAAAATTTATGGTAATATTAAGACAATTTACTGAAAAAAATGAAATTTTGTACAAAATCAGACAGGTCGTTTATATACTTCTTTATTTTACAAAATGCGATTTATCTCGAGAACTGAATTCTTAGAAACTTAATACTTATTAATAATAAGCAGTATATTCAAAATTATTGTTTCATTTTGTAACTCTGTTATTAATAATTTTCATTTTTATATATTATGTTAAAAGAGATTTTTTATATGATTTTTTTATAATTTTTATATACAAAGTAAATTTTCGAGTTTATAGAAAATCCTTGAGATATGTAAAAGAATGAAGTTCGTATTTTATATGAAGTTATACGTATCTAAAATAAAATAGTATAGAGCCACAAATATAATTATATAACATATAATCTGGAAACCTTTTTTGATCAAGAGATACTTTAGCTTGGTTGAAATTACGTTGTAAGTTTACATCTCGAAAAAGCTACCTGTTAAGCATTTCAAGACTTGAATTTTTTAGTTTTACTCCACCAAGTGTTGCTAACATCATTGAATCAAGTTATTTCAAAAAAACTTGAATTGAATGCTTCTGCAGGCTTCTTCTTATGGATGACAGATATATGTAGTGGTACAATCAATGATTGTTTCCAAGATCTGTACATTTCGTTGGTTCAGTGCCATCATAATAGTGTTGAGTATTGATTCTAGTTTTTCCGACTCGAAGTCGACCGAGCATTATACATTCACTTCTTGTCATATTAATATTATATTTAGGCCTTATACGTGGGGCATGTTGTTGCCTTAAAGTTGCTCTGTATAGATTGAATAATTTCTGTTTCATGTCAAAGCTCTTGCGCTTTTATGAGCTGCGGTATCTGCTCATTCATTGCCATTTATTGCGATGTGCGAAGGCACCCATAATATTAAAATGTCCTGGTTTTCCTTAGGTAGGGCAATGGTATAATAGTATAAACCGTTCTTGTTTCCAGGTAATGCATTTGTTGCACTGAGGCAATCAGTACAAATCAAAGCTTTAGCGTTTCTACTAACTGCATATGAAATAACTGACTTAATTGCAACTATTTCTGGTAAAAAAATCCAACGTTAGGCAATCGTGCCTTCATATGGAAATATATTATTCTATGTTGTTTACTTTTTATAATAAACTCACTCAAAGTTCATATAAAAAATTATAGCAAAAAAAACTTGTGTAAAAAAGAAACCCATTTTGCCAATATTTGCCTAAACGAAATGTATTTAATTTTATAATAAAATAAATCAGTTAAAATTATTCATAAATTACAATCAACCTTATTACAAGTATTGATTGAATTTTGACTAAATTTCTTGCCTAAAATATATATTAAATAAATCGCATTTTATCGGCATTTGGCAAAATTGACTTAATTTCAATAACGTTGATTATGATATAAAATGCATCTGTCTATCTATCTGTCTGTTTTTTTGTTATTATCTTATGTAATAACTATAACTATAGCTTTTAGTTCAAAAGTTACATCAAAAATTCTAAAGAAAAAGATATATCAATTAATAAATTATCTTGATTTTAAATTTTAGTATTTAACGTATTAATGAATTATATATTTCAACCCACTGTGTGACATTAGAATTAAAAAATTAAAACTAATGAACTAAAATCTCACAAAATGTACATTATTAAAATTTAAAAACGTTTATATATTTATAATAAAAATTATTTAAAATACAATACACATGTAGATAAATATTTAATTAAAACGCTTCACTAAACTCAGCACGTTTGTATGAATGTCATACATATTAGCTATAAACCGGAAGTATATAATTTAGATTCCATTTGTAAAATATTCGGAAGAATTTCAAATATCAGCGTTATCATTGGACTTAAATAGCTCAGATATACAACAATCTAATCATATCTGAAAAAAAGTGACAGATCTTAATTAAAAATATATTTTTATTTTAAAATTCATTTTCCATTATACGTAATTATGGTCATCCAATCTATGTATGACTCATAAGTATTATTTAAATTTAATATTTTGATAACAAATTAGCAGCCTGAAATAAAATAACAAAAAACAATAACAAACGTTGTTATTCAACCACTATAGTAGATAAAATAAAACAGTTTGGTTACTTATTGTTCTTTAATGTCTCGTATTTCATTTCATTGCAAACAAGTGTGGCCACTCTGAGAAAAAAAAGCTCGCTCCAATGAGTCAATGATAATTAAACAAATAGATGCATCCCATAAAAATCACATGAATACGAAGAATGAAAATACTTAATTGAAAGTGAAAAGAAACTAAAAATTATTTCTTCTTTCTATAAAAGAAAAATAAATAAATAATCAATTAGGGCAGCAGTTGCATTTTTGTATGCATTTGTCTCAGTTTATTTGTTTTGTTTTTTTATGATACTTTATTAATAAGTTTTGAATATTTATTACAATTATTATTTTTTATTTATACTTATAATAAAATGATTTTAAAATAAAAACAAAAACAATTAAGAGCACGAAAAGCTTTTACTAAGGCTAACGGCTTTATTTTGTTTACATTGTTTTTGTAGTATTTGTTTTTACTTGCATTCCACACTATTTCCAACATAAATTATTACGAATTAAATATTTTCGGGAAAAACTAATTTGTTTTTAAATAAAACTAAGACAATTTTGATAAAAACAACACACTCTCCTAATCCACAAATGAATTTTTGGAAACTTGAAATAATTTACAACCGTATTCAAAAAAATATTAATGTATGTTTGATAAAGGTTTACTAACTTTTTGCATGTAAATTACTATAAGAAAAAGTTAGTAACACGTTACCGAGCATATATGTATATATTTTTTAAATACGGCTGTTAGTTTTTATTCAAGATTGCTAGGACTGTTGATTAAAAATAATTCTTTATGATTCAATTTTTTTTAACGTTTTTTATAATTTCAATACCGAAAATTAGTACAAATAAGCTACCAAAAATAAACAATTTCCTTTGGATATAGTGTAGCTTTTTCTATTGAATAGTTATTCGTTTATATATTTATTTAATATTAATATGTATTTCTCGTTATTTACTATTAATTCTCGTATTTAGCATATCATTGTATTTTGTTGTTCTTGTATTGTTCTTTTTTTTTTTTGTTTTGTTTATAAAGTTTAGTTTCGTGTTTTTGTTTTATTATTAAAGAAATTTATTTATTTAATTAATTTTATGATTATTTATTTTAATTTTATATTGTATTTATTATATACTATTATAATCGAAATTTTATTTAATAAACATACAAACATGTTTTGTGGTTTATTTTATAATAATTTCTTAAATTATTAAAAAAATGAATTTATAAGATTGTTTCTTTTTTACTTTTTACTATTAAATTGTTCGTAAATTATATAAGGGGAACGGATAATTTTTAATAAACATAGGGAGTTAAAAGTTTCTTTTGAAGATTTTGCGGTATGTTTTTAGACATATGAAAGATAAACATAAATTTGTTTAAAGTTTATTTTATATGTTCACTTTATTTGCTTTTTAATCAGCATAAGAAGGGAAAGGAAAAAAGAGTGTAAGGAAGAAATGATAAAATTTAGTAAACATAACATAAAAAGAAATTAACAAAAATTGCATTTACCGGACAGATAAAGAATGGGCAAAATTATATTAATTATTTAAAAAAAAGAGGCCGATAGCCACCAGCCAGCAACCAGCATCATAAATACACTTGTATGTAAATGTAGATAATATAGGGGAGTAGAGCTTAAATTAGCATTGACAGTTATCAGCATTTCCGGGACGATTATTTCGATCAGCGTTCAAACGAATTTGATCAGGGAATTCATTGTACAGCTCCACTTCAGCTTCTTGAGCCAATGCATTTTTGGCTATAGTCTGAAAGGCTAATTCCACATTAATGCCCTCCTTGGCCGATGTCTCAAAGTAGGGTATATCATTTTTCGATTGACACCACTGTTGGGCGCGTCTTGTCGACACCTGCCTGTTGTCCATGTCGACCTTGTTGCCCAGCACAACAAAGGGAAAATGTTCGGGATCTCTGGGACTGGCTTGTATTAGGAATTCATCGCGCCATGAATCCAAATTTTTGAATGAATTGGGCGATGTGACGTCATAGACCAAGACACAACAATCGGCCCCACGATAGAAAGCAACGCCCAACGACTGGAAACGCTCTTGACCCGCAGTATCCCAGATTTGTAATGTGACAACACGATCATCTACCACCACCTCTTTTGTACAGAAATCAGCACCAATGGTGGCCTTATATTGATTTGAGAAACGTTTGCTTACATATTGATTCATCAACGATGTTTTTCCAACACTGCTGTCGCCTAAAATGATGATTTTCAACAGCGACTTCTTACGTGTAGCCATATTTTTTTATTCAATTTAATCTTTCCACCACAATCAATTAACAAAAAATGTATTGTATGTAAAAACACCAACAAAAAAATATATATCTTTTAAAACGTAATAATTTTTCTAGTCTTAATGCAGTTAAATTTTCAACTTGTTTCGTATTTTTTCTTTTATTCGTACTTTTTTCTTTTCGCCTTTCAATTGCCACACACACAAACTGCGCAGTTTTTTTTTGTAATTTTATTTTGTAATTATTAAATAATTTTTTCTTTTTAATTTTCAGCAATTATGAATTACGTAGCGTAATTTATAAAATCATAAAAATAATTTAATTACACTCGTTAGAGTTTAGCGTTAAATGAAAAACCACTTTTTTCTTCTCTTAACAAGGAAAATACAAGTTTTTTGTGTAGTAATTGTGTAAAATTTTTTCTTTGTTTGTGTTTTGACAGATAATGAGACAGAGACCTGCGCCGAACGATTTTAGCGACGGTAGTAGCTTTTCTAAAAATTGTCGGCGGCAGCATAAAATCGGCCGTTATCCGGCTGAAAGGTGAACATAACAATTTTTTATTTCCTGGTTCCTTGTTCCTGAAATCGTCTTAACAGCACATTGGTTTAGAAATGTGCGTCCAGGTCCTTTTAGATGTAAGAGGATTATAATTTATAAGTGTTTCCTAAGAGATTAACAACATATTTCCTTTTGTTTTTATTGTACTTCTAAAGTGTTTCAAAGTGAGTGATTCCATTTCAAACGGATAGAAATCGGATTTGACATCTATGCTTTCATAAAGAATGGCTAAAAGTATTTTTTATTGGAAGTGATTTTTAATTTTTAAGGGTTTACACCCATGTATTTTTCAGGTATTCTATTTTTCTAGGACTAGAAATAAAAAAAATTATTCTTATTCGGGGATTTCCCCATTTATAAACAACAGAAATTAAAAAAAAAAAACACTTTTTTGAGTTTTTATATTTTATTTACGATTTAAAATAGTATGTGCAAGTGCACTGTATATAAAAATCAAATCAGCACATCTTAGGTTCCAATTTGGTCCCGATATGATACCCAAATATGTCTAAGACTAAGTTCGAATTTAATAAACCTCTGATGTCAATATCAGAGAAATAATAAGTGCTCCACTTTCTCCTCCTCTCCATCAAGGCAACTTCTACAGAAGTCGTTAATCTAATGCCCTGTGACAAGGGATATCAGAATACGTAACCGATGCCTTGGTAGTCCCAGAATGAGTTTTGACCGAAGTGCATCATAATGGAGACACATTTGCCTCGAGATTGAGCAAATGGACAGATTCGACCATCTATACTGTGCAATCCTTGATTGATTTTGTAGTATTATAGATCTGCACGAGAAAAGCGATACTCCGACCAGTTGATAAACTTCTTCTTGTCCATGCACCTATAGTCCTGAGGCTAGTCGCCGACATGATGGTGATCTGTTTGACCATAAGGTCCACCGGTAGCCTGTTTATTAGAACGAATAGGGCTTTAAATGAAGTTGTATGTAACGCGCCTGTGATGAGCAGCGCCGAACTACGCAGGATACTTTCAAGTATTCCAAAAAAGGTGAATTTCTCCATACATAAGTATAAGATTTATCACAATGTCGAAGAACCATTTTTATTCCTAGGAATTCAAAATGGATTTATTTCTCAATGGCTGGATGGAATCTTGTATCTTCTAAAGAATATCATCTCCTCAGTAGAGGAGATGATATTTTGGGATGATTACCACTGTACATCTAGTCCAAGACTCAGGGATATGCGAACATGATAGTCTTGCTGAGTATATCCAATTTTATACCCACATTATATTGCAGGTACAGTGCCATCTGGTCCCGGGGATTTCAATGGGGCAGCATGTAGTCCCCAACGAACCATGCTTCTTGAACTAGTGCTTTTCTTTTTCTACCATTCGGAGAAGCAACTTAGCCGAAGCTGCTTTTGAATGGTGAAGTAACTTACGTTATCTTCATCATATGTGTCTTTTGGGATGACTGTGACGTTGACAAGGGCGTCTTCGTCAACTACTTCATCCACTCGCTGAAAAAATTCACCCACAAACTCGGAGTTCCCACTTTTCTCTCGAAGGAGTGGCAGTGACTCCTTGTTCATAACGATGACAATCTTTTAAGATGCACCGTAGGATTCGGAAACTCTGGTGACCTTCCAATCACTTATAGGAATGTCAGAGTTTCCGAACCGAATGAATTCCAGAATCTCCTCTATTTTGGATGGCTCGCAGGTACACGGTTCCCACTTCACGGTACACGGTTCCCAGTTCGCATGGGATATAGCGCAATCTGGATCTCTCCTATCGATGACGGGTCGTATTAAGTGACCCGAGGATGCCATCGTGGGAATAGGGTTTCTGGAGATTTTAAAGCCCCCGACCGGATACTTGCGGCTTTTTAAAATTCTTAAGGAATATATACAGTTAACTTTAAAAGGTTAAAAAAGATTTAACTTAAAAAAGTTCTTTAGGAACAAAAACTTAGCAACATTCGTGGAATTTAAAAGCAAATAAATCGCTTCAGAATTCGGTAGGTATATAAATTTCTTTCGGGAATGAGAGAAGACAGTTGACGAAAACATAATTTATTCAAAATACCATTCTGGATAGCTCTAGTCTAATAATACTTACCGGGAAATGCCACAAATAGTATCCTCATATACCGAATTATCTTCTAAAAAGAGGTTTTCATAAAGAACATATTAGGAATTTTGCAAAATTTTTACTTAAATTTTGATTTATTTTTGTTAATGATGAATATTTTTCGAACTTTTATTATGAATTAATAAATTTTTATTAAGGTTCAAATTCATAATTGTAATAATTCTTATAGAATACAGAAAAAATTTTATTAGACACTAGCAGGAAGGAATGCACATTTAACTCACACTTTTGAAGAATTATAATACGCAACTTCATCACATTACATATTCCAAATTCTTAAGTATGTCTAATAAACGAGCTTTCAAAGCATAGAATTGTTTTAGTACATCAACTAAATTTCGTAAAAATACCGAAGTTCTAACTATTCTGAATGAAATACAATGGTTTTGACCTGTATTTATGAGTGACTTTAAAATACAAGGTTTTTCAATGTACTCGGACTGGGTTCAATTATACTTCAACATAACATTAACATTCCCACACAACCTATAATTCGCCTCTTTGCTTTTTAAGCTTCTCAATAGGAATCATATGAAATGATAATAATTTTGCTACATTTGGCCTACATAAGTGTATTTATTCTCCACGTAGATTTTAGCCTGTATTCAATTAGTTTTTTATTGTTTCTTGAAAAATAAACTGGAAGTACCCTTTCTAGAGCCCATTATCAGGATCTTTGATGTATATTTTTTACTAGTTTTCTTAATTTTTTTGTTCCACTCCGCTAAATATTTCAATTAGACAGTTGTAAACTCCCAAGTTTCATATTTTTTGAAGCGATTTAATATTATATTAAGTATTTGTCTAATAAGGAATACATTTATAAAATATCTTCAGCATTTTTCAAATATTAGGGGTTATAGTAAATTTTTTATGATACCTTATTAATCAATTATTTAAGAGTTTTAATACAGAATAACCTCATCAATTGATTTTCTGCATATTAATTTTAAATTATTTGACAAAATTAAAATTCCAATTAGTCGTATAATATAATTTAATTTAAGAAAATTCGGTCTTTAAAATTATATTACAAAACATCGTCCCTGCGCTGAGTGAATTACCTATGCATTTAGATCCCTTAAAAATCACTACTTAAATCTATAATATATCATATAATACTTATTTAGGCAGAATTTTTATTTAGTTTAAAGCCCTGTTTACAAAAAAATATTTGTATGCCAAAAACATTCGAAGAAAATTACAATCCATAAATTATCTTTTATGGGATAGGTATAATCATAGTTAAAACTGCACAGAATTTTGAATAATTACACAGATCGCAATTCATTTTTAAGAATATTTTAACCAATTTTAAAAGTTTGTAAAATCGTTGTAATATCTATTTGTGTAAATACTACATTATGGATTGCAGAAACAAACCCTATTTACAATTTATTATTGGTTATGAGTTGCACCATACAATCGTCTCCTGCACAAAAATACACATTTTAAATACACACTAATATACATAGTTTTATTATTAAATTTACAATATAAGATTTAAATATCTTAAATTTATTTCTTATTAGCATCTAATCTCTTCAATTGCTTACGAACTGCTGGCTTAAAAGTTTGACAATATTTTTCAAATGTAGTTGGGTTCATTTGTAATAAATTTTGTTCTACAATTTTACGAAAATTGCGTAAAATCTGATGTTCTGCACGTAATTTCTCATGTTCCGTATCAATGAAACCCTGTATAACATTTTGGGGATTCTGATTATCCAGAATAATGGGTTTATTGTGCAAAACCTGCTGCCGCACTTTGTTATATTCAGTATCCATTAATTTTGTTAAGGTTTCGGGTAAATTGGTGTTTACATCTTCAAAGATTTCCTTATTATTTGGATTTATTTTGCGATTTCTATCACCATCCAAACTAAAGCCCAGTATTTGAGCTAAGTTAGCTTCGTTGGTGTTAGTTTCGTTAGGACGATCAGCGCTGGAATGTTTTTGAAAATTATTGATTTCATCCTGCATTCCATAGATATCGTAGAACTTATAGCCTAACATTTCCAATGCAATTTCCGTAAGTAAATAAGACATTTTGAAAATAGTTTTATAAGCAGATTATGTACAAAATATTTACAGCAACGCTTTTAGAATTTACAAGAAGCTCTACGAAATAAAAATAAACAAAGAGTATGTTTAGTGTGCGTATTTTAAAATCAATCGATTAGTGATGCTAACTTAGAAGTATTTTGAGAAATATTATGAGACTGTTGTAATAAGATTTCTCTACACAACTATCTTATAAGATTTTCTGTCAAAAATACACGTATACAAAAATTTGTTTGTGTGAGTGCATGTGTATTTTGAAAAATACTTAAAAACGAAGCTTTTTTGTAAAATTGTTTTACTTTAATGGTAATTCTGCATTTAAAAAAATAATTTCATTAAAGTTGTGTTTAAAAAAATTGAATTTCTTATATTAGAAGTAGAGGTTTACTCTGTGACTGAGTGAAAATAATGAAACATTTACCCCTTATTTAAGATGTAATGTAAGAAAATGGTTCATAGTATAATTGTTTTTTGTAAAATTGTTTTACTTTAATGGTAATTTAAAAAAAAATAATGTCATTAAAGTAGTGTTTTAAAAAAAAATTAATTTCTTAAATTAAAAGTACAGGTTTACTCTGTGACTGAGTGAAAATAATGAAACATTTACCCCATAGCATAA
>MINK01003716.1:0-11709 GCA_001735545.1 Phormia regina
GTACAATCACTGAATAGTTGTGGTGATCATGGTGTGACCATGTTTTTTTCTGCGTGTGCTTATCGACAATTAGAACTTAAATATTAACTATTAAATATTTGTTTGATAGAGCACAAAAATACAGAATTTTTGGTATCAAAATATAGAATAACGTAAAAAGTAAAAATTCTGTGTCAAAAGATTTTGTAACGTTCTTTTCCAAAAAAAAAAAAAAAATACACAAAAGAAAATTAAAATTCAACGAAAATCGCCCAATTATTTCAGTGATTCATAAATTTAAAGAAATGTTTTTATTTATGATTATGAAACAAGCAAAAATAAAACATTTGCTGCTAAAACAACAACAATAATACAATAGACGTAATAATTCCAGGGCCTAAAATTCTCCAAATGATTTAACATTTTTATTACATATTTCAAAAAGATATGCTACGAAATAAATTAACGTTATAAATATGAAAAGCTCTGTATTTCTTAATTTGTTTTGCAAAATATTAAAAACCAACATTTGAAAATAAAATATGTCTAGCGGAAAACGTTTTGGGACCGCCAGCGTATAAACGTCGTACTTCTAAATATATCCTTATGAAATTCGGCACGAATAATTATTTTGGCACAAGGAAAAAGTTTATATATTTTATTTATTATGGAAGCTATGATTAATAAATAATTAATCATAGAAAATCGCTCTATTTTTACTTGTTTTATTTAGTTACGAATGAATTTTTTTATAGATATTATATTTATATTAAATATGATTGTATTAATAATAGTATTATTTTCGTTCACGTCTTTTTAATAAAAACTTGATAATTTATATGTCCTATTTTTTACGATTTTTGAAAACTAAATTGATGATTTTTTTATTTATTATTGTCAAATTCACGATTTTTAATGAATTTTATCTGGTAGCCCTGTTCAAGGTCCTTATAGATGATATAGACATTAGAGTTTTATAGTCCTAATTAAAAATCGACTTTTCGTCTTTTTTTAAATAGATTTTTATAATGAGTTTTTTATTTTCATTTTCGGCTTAGAGCTACCACTAGTAAAAGAAGAATTTAAAAAATGCAGTGAAAAATGTATCCAGAAACTTCAAATTCATCCAAATCCACTCGCTAGACTCCTTGCTGAATTGCAAACATATTCAAGGCTTCGTAGAGCCGATCTACCGCCCCGCTAATGAGAGGCCTCTCTAGAGAGTAGATATTTTAAGTTTAGTTTTAAGATGTAAATACTTACTGTGAGGCCTGATAAAGGCAGATTCAGTAAATAAATAAAAAGTAAATATAAAAAAAATCGATTTTTTCCAATAATTTTTGATTTTATACGATATTTTCCAATCTTTTTTTTTATAACTTTTACATTTTTTGGGAATATTTTCGAGCTTTTCGACCATATGGCTACAATATAGAAGATTTTTCTAAAATTTTTAAACCAAAAAGTGGTGTTTTTTTCAACAAAAAATCAATTGTTCGAAATATTTTTGTTTTTTTAATTTGATATGAATTTTAATTGTACTTCATATTTTGATTCCAAGAAATATCGAAGGACTTTTTTTGCAGGTCTAAAATAGAACTAAAGTTGTGTAAACAATACATCTATGATAAAACATTTTGACAGATCTAAAACCCAACCTGGAAGAATATTTTTTTTTATTCCAGAACTTTTTTAAGAAGTTCAACATGGAATAATTTTTAATATAACACGATTTGGTATTTAGAAAACAAAATATTTCCAGCAAAAAAGGAACTAAAAAATTAATTTAACATTGTGTTGTCATTGGAAGGAAGTACCTAGCGGAAAAAAAAGAACTGCAAATGTTATTTTTTTAACCCATGGTTGTCATTGGTAGGATATTCTTCTTTTATACTTCTCCTTGTTCATATTTTTTGAAGTACTTTCTTCAAATATTAATTATCGATCCATTCAAAGAGAGTATTGAATGAAAAAATGAGATAATTTTCGACAAGATCTCACAACTATCCATTATGACAATGCTAGTCCTTATGTTGCGCGACCAATAAAAAACTGAGATATAGTATATGGGAAAACTTACCCTTAGCCGCCGTATATACCAGATATTACCACATATAATATAATACATCTGATTGAATTTGATCAATGTCCGAGTATAGAGAATAACATGGAGAATAAAATGGTTCATGCAAAATTCTCTTTGAGGCCTTCGATGTGTTGTAATAAACGCCATTCATATTTTTCAATTCTAGTCAAAAGAAATGCTCTCACAGTGCAGTTAGTAGAAAAGTGAAACATTTGACGATTAGTCTAACCAAAACTGGACTTGATGCCAGTAAAGACTAAATGCTATACATATAGTTCTAAATAAAATAGAACCGATCCAGATATTAAACTAGAAATCAAATAGACTGAAGAAGAGACTACCTAACAATAATACGAGTTTTTAAATACATGCGAAAACTGCAAGGAACCGCTTAAGTATCTCTCCAAAACAGTACCCATTATTTGGGTACCAATTCATCATTGAATGGTTAAAAGGTAAGATTGCAATTGATCTAACAAACAAAGCAAGATATTTCAGTGAAAAAATCTTGGAATATCCAATAAAAAACTGAGCGTGGTGTAAATAAGCCTTAGAACAGTGGGGAATAAAAATATTATAATGATTACAAATTTGTGAACTTTAAAGTGATTCCCGAAAGTGAACTTATATGGAAACTATGGTAAATTATGGGCCGATTTTCAAAAAATTTGGCACTGAGATTTCTACTTTTTTTAATATTAATTAGTATGGTTTTTATGCACGTTAATGTGATTTACTGAAGGATTTCCGAAAAAAAAACATTTATATGGTGACTAAGTGAATTGATAAACCAATTTCATCCTTGTGTCAAAATAATTGTTCGTGCCAAATTTCATGAAAAAATGCACAAGGTTTAGATGGGTACGCACCCATCCAGCCGACCAAATGGAAAATTCGACTCGTTACAAACATATGTACATACGCATAATTCCCCAACCGTGTGTGTGGTACAAACATCAACCAAATACATGAGAAATCACTTTTAGTTACTAAGTGGCAAGACCTACACAGGTATACTGTTAGTTAATTCAATTCAATAGTTAATTGAATAACATAAACTACAAAGCTACCAAATATCAAATAAATTGTTACTGTAATTATACATTTAGCCCACTGTTTATCATACCTTCGTTACAGTGCTGCAAACTGTTCATCTCTCTATACTTTTTTGTTGTTGCTGTTGCTAATATGTGTGAGTGTTTTCTGTATTTGTTTGTAGTTCAGTTTTTGTGTTTGTGTGCACACCTACCGGCTAAACGGACTTAACGACTAACTGACAAATAGACGGACTGATTGTCTAACTATTATACAAATACATACAATGTCTTAATGTCGGGGTTCTTTGGTATAGTTATAGTTAGTCCCGCGCGCGCACGCTACCTACTTTCTATAAATGAGTAAGCGCATACTGGGCTCCTCTATATAAATTCTCTATATGAGTTTTTTTTAATTTTTTGTATGTATTTTTTTATATTAAATGGAACGCTTGTGGCACCATCATTATTTTACAATTGCTTGATGTGGTATGGAATATATTTTTTCGAAAAATTATTATACGATTTAATCATATATATATATACATGAGAATAGTATACACTCGTAGAGCTAAAAATGGTGGCTGCTTGAATGGTTGGATGATTCGCGCTTGTTGGCTGACTGTCTGTCTGTCTGTATGTCTGACTGACTGATTCTTTGGTAGTCTAGTTCTTTGTCTGTCAGTTGTTGTTTTTATTACTCTAGGGGCTATAATCACTGAACACTGTGTAAGAGGCAAGCTGAGTGAATGAGTGCCATTAATATGAACCATTTCCACTTCTCTAAACGACTACGAGTATTATGCATCTATCTTGCTCGTATAGTTTGTATAAAATTTAATGGTTTTTTCAGTTTTTTTTGTTGGGGCGTTCGATATTTCATTTTTTATTTTTATATATGTAAAATATTTTCTGTATACTATAGCATAGACTTACTATAATACATACAAATTCGATATTTTTCCATATTTAGTTCAAACAATTTGATTTTTTTCTTTTTTTTTTACTTTTTGAGGTTAGTATTTCGTATTCCTAAAATGTTGTTAATATCAAAATAAAAAGAATTGAAATGAAAACATGTTCCACACCCTCTTCCAATAGATTAAAACTTTATATTATTCATGTTAATATATAATTGTAGGTAGAACGAGTCTTTCAGTAAGCATAGTATAGTCATGCCAATCAAGTGTGGGTTTGTAGTAATCCATGACTTTTTAAACAAGATGCAGCTGTTATGATAGCATCATGTTCTCTTCTATTTATTCATTCACGTTCAATAACAGAGCATAAAATCAACGATGTCTTGAAAACCAACCATTCACTTTAACCACACAAAACCATCTGCTCAAGTCTGCTTTATTTAATGCTGGGTCTTATTGCTACTTTGTCTTCTTCTTTATTTTATATTTTCTTGAAGAGTTAAAATTTCTTGGTAAAGGTTCAAAAAGGTCTTACAAAGAAAATTTGTATTTTCCTTTTTATAAAATTAAAATTTCACTTTGATTTTATTTTAATTTCTTGATAAGAAACCAAATTCTTGAATTTCTTAGTTTTTGTTCTTTTGTTACCTAAAAATGAAACTTTATTCCCCTTGACAGTCGTCGTTCCTTTTCCCCAAAAGTCTTGGAAAATATTTGAAAAGGAAGAAGTTACAGAGCAGCACAACTTTCAAAAAAACAAAAGTCCTTGAAATAAGTTACATATTTGGTATACGATATTTTTATGTGCCCCAAGTGTTAACGTCAATATAATCATCATCTATCCTTATTTTTAATGTGTTTTGAGGAGGGTTGCAAAAATGAAACTTTACTATATACTTTGCCATTTATATATGTATGTATAACTAAGGATACGAGTATAATATTTATATATATATATGTATACCCGCACTGTACTTTGCTATATCTAATGTATGATTACTCCCCGCTTTGATGTTTTCGACAAAAATGAAAATTATATTAAAAAAGTGGGTGGCATACGTTAATAATTCGCCTTCTTCTTGGGCTTGGTAGTCAGCTAGACAGTCAGTTCAAGTTGTTCGGTGTACAGTTAGGTTAGGTTTGTTGGTTGCTTCTCTCATTCATTTTGGGTATCTGCCATTTTTAATATTAATGACCTTATCTCCTATGGGGTAATTTTACCGCCTTTTTTGTATAAAACATTAATTATATTTTAACTTGCTTAGAGAATATTATATGTATGTATATAAATCGATTGAATTTGTTATAAAAGTTACACGCTATATTGGGTTTAGGAGACCATTTGTTGTCAGAGGAGTTGTATAGGTATAGTAAGAGAAAATGTTGAAAATAAGTCCGTGATATTTATTTTTTTAACGAGAAAAATACGAAGATGCTATTTACTACATTTGTGCGGTTCCGTAATCTGAAACCCATAATATAATGTTTACATTTGTAAACTTCAATTAGTTCAAAAACTGTTTCTCTTTTTTGTCTCCGAAAACTTAAATGGAAGCGTAATTCCAGTCTTCCTTCATATCGTAAGCGTTTGTCCCTTATAAAACTTTCAACTTTAAAAAGTAGAAGGATTGTTGTACGTGTTATTCGTAGAGCCAACACTGCATTTTTCTTGAATATTGTTAATGGAAATATTGATTCCGAATAGACAACTTAGATCATATGTTCCACTTTATATTCATTTCTATAGAACAAATTTTGCAGATTTTGATAAATTTGTGGTGTTTACGATGTTCAGAAAAAACTTTGGACCTCCAGCTTAAAGTATACCGTTTGACTTTATTTTATAATTTAATCATTCTTCTTCAACCTTTGGGCACGTATGGCTCAACAGCAGGTTGATGGAAATAATTTTAAAAAAGTTATTCAATCCGTTAAATTTTTTTTAACCAAATAGGTTATGTAGAAGGCATCTTATACTGTATCTTAATAAATGTAAGTTAAAACATACAAATAAATAATATTACGATGTTACAATCATTAACACGAATATTTGCACTTTAGGGCGATTGCAGAAAATCTTTACTTAGCAAAGACAGTGTTTTAAATTCCGCAAAGAAGAAAGTTTATTTATCCGATCAAAGGTCGGATATTGACACAAACTTTTCTTAGCAAAAACTTTTTTCTCTGTGGTATTTAAAACAGCAACTGAGCTTAGATGTATCTTCTTGCTACTCCGAAACTACAATTTTAGTAATTATATTATTTAATTAATTTTTTATTATAATAAAACATCCAAATGTTATTTTATTAGTTTGTTATTAAAAAGTTATTTCCCATATTATTAATTTACGATTTTCTACGTTTTTGTTGGAATTTATTTCATTTGAAAGTTATTTTACGGAACCTAAAAATATTGTTTAAAATTGTCTGTGAAAGACAATATAAATATTAAAAAATCATCGGAGGTATCAACCAATTTTCTGAATTCCAATACGAAAATTCTCGAAAAGATTAGCAATCGTTTGATACATATATCATTTATTTACGATATCGGCTGTCTTCATAAAAACTATTTCAACCGACAAACGCATAAACAATGTTATTTCGACTTTCTTTCCTATAAAGATCCAGAATGCATAAATTTTTGCAGAAACACATAAATATAATTTATTTGATGGAAAAGGCGCTGGCATTAACTGGAGAAACCCAAATTTTTGCAAATTGAAAGAGATTTTAATAGTTGAAAACTCATTTAGTTTACATGGTATATGAAAAGAAGGACAAAATATTTAGTTTAACACTACCTAATAAAATTAAATGACGTTATGTGGAAATACCATCACAATATGTCAAAAGAGCATGTACCTAATTTATACAACATCTAACATGATTTTCGGCCAAAGGAAGTAATGCCAGAACATTTCAAACACTGTTTTTGCTGCTTCATCAGTCACGTCTCATAGACTATGATCTGTAAAATACAAAATCCCATAATTATTAAGTGACACCTGGATGCCTGTCCATGTAAACTTTGTGAGCAAAGTACAGATAGCAATTTAGAAGATATCATAACCAAATTTGGCAAGAATAATTATTTCGGACATGAAAAAAATCTACTCTAATTGGTTATGATCGGCTTATTATACCTCTTAGCTTCCATAGAAATGTCCACCCGGAGTAGGAGTTAAACAGCCATAGATTTCTTAAGTATCACAAAAATTTTAATTAAATCCGGTACAAAAATGTTTTTGCACATTTAAAAAAAGATCAGTTCGTAAATCATCATAGCTCCCATGGAAAATGCTCTTCCTAAAATCATTTTGATGAGTTTAAATTCATATACATGTTAGTACTTATAAGTTAATATTGATTACAAATATAATTATTTTATATAAGTACAGATCACATTGGATTTGAATCGTTCTATAATACACATAAGCCCACTTTAGCCCCAATGGTTTAATTGGTAATGAGTTAGTCTTTAGGCATAGGTTTTTGGGCTTTGATTCTCACCAGAGAATCCGATTTTTTCATTATAATGTTCAATAGTCATTACTCTGCTCGGTTTGGATAAGAATATAATTTTTAATTGTTATTATTAAAGTAACAAATTAAAACAAATAATTATATAAAATGCAATATTGAATCAAAAATTTACCAGTATTCGAATCCTGAATATAACTTCTTTGTATTAGTGTATGTAAAATATTAATGAAATCTGATATCGTTAACCCATGTCGCATAAAGCCTGAAGTTTGTTGTTTATGCTTTATTTTGCTAATAAGGAGTGCGATCGAAAAAATCTTAACACACGTGTTGCCTCATAACTTTTTTCCGAAGTAATATTTAAATTTTTTTTTGTAGTTTTCAAGGAACTGTTGATTTGTTGTGAGTTTGATCAATATGATCGACGTGTTATAATTTAAATTGGTCCTACATATAATTGGCCAAAGAATTAAATGTCTGCTGTTAAACTGTTTCCAATGTTATTAAATAGTATCAGAAAAACTCGATCACTGATAGGGAATATGGTTCGGGGAGACAAAAGATCTACATGATATTTTGAAGGCCAAGAAAATTGGAAGCATATTAAAAAGAATTCCAAACACATCTGGTAGAAAAGCACTCCTGTTAGCTCAGTACTGAAGCTATTTGATGATAATGTGGTGTCTAAAATATATAAAGTAAAAAAGATACAATAATGGAAAACAATTTTAAAGGCAATAATAGGGCACGTAAATTAAAGATAAATTGCAAACCAAAATTCTCACACAAGGAAACGTATGTACTGACAGATTTTTGCAGCTTCCTGTATAAAATTTTTATGATGTTGATGGTCGAGCAGGCGTGGATCCACAAGGAGGGAAAAAAGGAAATGTTTCTCCTCAAAATTAAAATTATAAATGGGATATATATACTAAAACTTACATTTTAAGGAAATAGTTGGGAAAATCATTCTATTTTCATCCCCCAAAAGCTTTAGTTGGATCCCCGCCTGTGCTCGAGGTTATGTTAAGTAAGTTTAGGACCAAAAAGCTGTCGAAATTTTCTAGAGAATTCATTGTTTGGCAAGATTTAGGCAGTTGCGCCAACAGAAACAAGTTATTTGTTATAGTGGGTGCAATAAATATCGACAAATACAATGGAGGTGTATCAAAACAACTACATCATTTTTGTACCAAGAAAGTTAAATTCTCTAAATTATCTGGAGCTAAGACCAGAGAAGATATATTGGAGTTTTGTGAAAGGAGAATTGAAGAGGACCAAAGAGGGGTTCCGGAATATTGAACATTTTAAAAGGAGATGTACAGACTGTTACAAAGGAGTGGCTGAAACAATTATCAAATCTCAAATGAAATGGTTAAGGGAAAAGGTCTACAAGTTCATATATAGTGGTTAGAAGAATAATAATTATAATTTTCTATGATCTGGAGTATATTATGAATTAAAAAAAAAAACAATGAAAACTCTACGATCAATCGTCTCCAATTTTTTAAATCTCACACTTCGGTTAAAAAATATATAAAAACCGAAAGTCGGTTAATAAATTTTAAGTTAAGAATTCACCATTATTTATTTTTTATTTATTTATTTATTTATTTATTTTATTCAGGCTAAACAAATGATTATAATTTGGATAATATATAGGTCTTGAACTTTGACCTTAAAATTAAATTTTTCAAAGCTTAAAATTTTTTTACAACTTTTATATTAATTAATTTTCAATCAGACCAAAAGTTTAATGAAATTCTTGAGATCAATCCCACTGTTCATTAAAACACAAACTATATAAACCAGATTAATATGAGATCAAACAATCTTAAATCGACATCTGTTTTTCTTTTTTAATATCATTTTTACTGAGTCAACGATCTATTACAAAATATGTATAATAATATGTATTCATACTCTATGTTGCATTTAGAGTTACTCGTAGAGCAACTAAACATATTACATCAGAGATAAGAAACGGGTCATATTCTGTTTAATTTGTATCTTATAGATTCTTCATTTCATAATCTAGACTTATTATACATACACAAATACTTATGTAAACACATTGGTGTTGTAAAAATCTTAAGCAAAGTATCTACAATTTATACTTAAGTAAAAATATATATTAAAATCCAACAAATATATAAATATAAATATTTAATTGCGTAGTAAATGTAATTATGAATTACCAAGACCTAAGTCTAAAAGAAGAACATGTTTTACCATTCACTTAAAAACGACGTTCCAAGTGCCATATAAAAATATTTATATTATATACATATGTATGTAAGTATGTACGTACATTAGATGCTTAATGGAAAATTTTGTAATTTCAGTTTTACTCGTACTCGTATTTATTTACATTTACTACTTACGATAAACCCATTTTTATATATCCATAAATGAAAACGAGTAATACTACAGAGATACAAAATCCAACTGTGCAATACATCAATTTTGTAGATACTTAATCTAAAAGATACTCGATACTGTTGTACCGTATATGTAAGTATAGGTTATATATATTGTTGCTAATGATGGGAACGCTGTAAATGAAGGGAGGGTTTTTGTTATATTTCTCTTCTTTTTTCTGTTTTTTGCTATGGATTAATGGAAAAAATTTGATGCCATGAGGTTTCAAACATCGATTCGTTCAGTTTATTATAAATAAAAATATAATACATTTGAAAATGTTCATATTCGTATATAAGTATTTTAGGGATTATTATGGCAATGGCTCAGCAATAAATTGCTGCCAGCCACAACTAATACTAATACAATAACCGTAATCAATTCTCAAACACAGACAAATAAACATACACTTTTAAAATTTTATATAACTAATTTCATTATATCAGTGTAGTTCGGAGGGGATTTACAGTGATGGACAAAGTTGGTAAATTATAGTTATTTTCTTTCGTAGTTTTAAAACCAAATATAAATGTAGCTTCAAGGTTTACAGGTTGCTGACTTTAAAGGAATTATAATTAAGTTTTTTTCCAAAGATATACATGTATTGTTTTTGTTATTGGCCAAAATTGTACAAAATTTGTTTCATTATATCAGTTTTTTTAAAAATTAAATAACATTTCTATTGTGCTCTAGTTTTAATACAGAGTAAAAAAGAATTCCTAAATAATAAATTTTAAAATATAAAAACGTATAAGCCAACTTATGCCAGGAAATATATTATAATAATTAAAATATGTACGTCTGAGAGCTTGAGAAATTTCTAGAAAGAAAAAATGCTTAGAAAAGAAACATAAATTCGACTTTCGCCGCTCCCTGATAGAAATTTGTTATCCAGCTCCTTTAGAATATGTGGAACAGAGTTATGTGTTATAAGTAAGCCAAATTTCAATTGTCTATGCTGTCTGAGAGCTTCAGAAATGTATGGAAAGAGAAAAAAATGTTTAGCAAATCTGTTCCCTGATAAAAAGAATTTGTAGTACATACATGTTTATAAGTGAGACAAATTTTAATTTTCTATCATATCTGGGAGCTTCAAAAAGCTATGGAAAGAGAAAAATGTTTAGGAAATAAAATATAAATCCACCTTTTTCTGCTCTTTGATAGAAAAATTTCCAAATTAATGTTTTTTTTTTTTATACTGGATACTTTCTGTATTTCGCATACTATGAACGTCATGACTAAATATCACATACTTTTTAACACTTTTTCGTTTTTTTTAAAGGAACTTTTCGTATTTTTTATAAAATTGAACCTATAATAAGGAAATTAAAGATATATCCTATTTGGTTGTGGAACTTTTTTAATTTTTTGTTATAATAAAAGTAAAAGAATTAAATCTATCTATATAATTTTTCGTATCTAACACATTTTTCGTAATCCCTTTTATGGTCACACTAAACAACCGACTTTAATAAAAATATACCACTATAAAGATATTTTTTCATAAATGTGCAGAATATAAAATTTATTAAAATCCTTTAAGTATTTAAGAATTTATAAGCTATAAAAATTACTACTAAAGCTATGTATACACGGTTGTCAGATCTAACAACGTTGTCAGATCAATGTGATGACAATGTACTGACAATGAAAAATTTTTAGCAACAGGTAAATTTCCAGTTTAGACGATTTTTAGAAAACCTAACAATTTAATTGCCAGACAATTGTCAGACAATAAATTTATCTGCCAACAAAAATTGTCAGTTTACACTGTTGGCAAGTT
>MINK01003726.1:0-12871 GCA_001735545.1 Phormia regina
AGTAGGCTTGGTCCGTACACTTTACGGCCCACTTTCCATATAATGTAAAATTTGGAAATATAACATTCTCACTTGTTAATAATCAAATTTAGAGCCAATTTATTAGATTGGTATTTAATTGGCACCAGTGTGCATACCAAGGTACGGAAAAGTTTGAATTTCAAACTAAATTTTTATTTTCACATAACAAATTTTTAATTTTAAAACTATTTTATAAATTAAATTTATAAAAAATAAATAAATAAATTCGTTCTAAAAACTAGGATAAAATTCGTGAATAAAAATTATATCCCGAATCAACGAAAAAAATTCTTTCTACTCTGGTGCAAAATTTTAATTATTTTAATTTGCTTTGATTTACAAGTATACCGTATAAACTGTTCTTAAATTGTAAATCTGTTATTATTGTTTTTTTTTTTAATGAAATTTTTAATGATCAATTTATGAAACTTATTTGCAAGTTTTTAGGAAATTTAATTAGAACGTTTTAAAATTCATTTAAATTATGTAAATATTTATATATAATTTTGTTAGAATTCTGAAATAATTTGAATTAGAAACTTCAAAAGTTTAAAAAATATAACAAGAGAATTTTTAATAGAACAAGATTATATTTTAATAATAATTTGTGAAATTAAATTCAAATTTAACGGTAACTGATCACTAAGAAAATTGTATAACAAAATAATCTTGTATTCACTTTTAAACTGTATAATTTTTTTTAAATATCACACAACATTAAACTGGTCCCATTATTTAATCGTTTTCTTCATAAATCATTTTAACTTACCAATTTTATTAACGCCTTTTGTTTGCCATGATGCTGTGCCACTGGACAGGCCTACACAAGTATCCATATTGCATGATTTCACACCTTAAATTAATTTACGAATTTAATTCGTTATACTCTTATCACTATTAAGTGTTAATAAATTAATTTCAATTTACCATTTGTCCAAAAGATATCACCATCATGTTGTCTGGTCAAATTAACTGAAGTTACAATGCTTGACGAACCGGCCGTTGAAACAATATTATCCAAGAGGAAATTAGCTGGATGTGGTAATAAATTACTTATAGTATCAATACGATCAATGGAACTTCTAGCCTCTGAAGCCATGCTACTGCTACTACTGCTGCTGCTATCAGCTGTAGTGGGTAAATTATCATTTGATATTAAGGGTTCCACTGAAGCGAGAGCAAGTGTCTGATGGGATATTGTGGCAACATAGAATAGAAATGATATACATGTAAACAACATGTTGTTGGCAACATTGCGTACAAAACCAGACATGGGAATACTTATGTTTATATTAATTAAAATTTATTTTATTTAGTTTTTAATTTTTTTACTTAATTTTTTAATTTTATATTTTTTTATTAAAAAGATAATAATTTTTTTGTTAATTTTTTTTGTTTCGTTCCTTTAAGGTTATTTAATGCACTCGTATATAGAATTTTTAAGGGGTTGTTGTATATAAGGATTATGGTTTAATAGTTGTTGTTGCCTTTTTATACTTAAAAACATGATTTTCAATACATAAACCATAGAAATATGAAAATTTGTTGTTGAGTTTTACAAAACACTTGCGGAAAATCTATTAAACATTTTAAAGTCCAGCTGCTGTAAAGAAATGAGAAAATAGAAAATTTCATTATTAGTAGTCGTATTAAAATGTTAATAAAATACTTAAAACTAGCAGCTTAATAGGAAAATTATTAAACTTAAATCAATTTGTTTATTGATTATTTTAAGCATAAATTTCAATTAGCGAAAATGTATTTTTTTTTCTTTAAAATCATGGAATTATTGAAGGAAAATTTTGAAGCATAAATAAGTGAGAATTTTATATAAGACTAAGTCGTAATTCAAGTACTACTACATCAATGTAATAGTATTTGTAAAAGATTTTTATTATATTTATTTACTATTTAAAGTTGATGTTGTGGTCTTTATGATTTTTTTTAATTTAACTAACATTTTCTTTAATCATAATATCCTTTTCCGATAATTTTAAATTACTTAAGAAAATGTTACTTTTTAATTAAATGTGAAAATGTTTTATACAGACAGGCAACACTAGAATTATTTAGAATTTTATGTCAGAAATGTTAGATTTTAAATAATTTTTTCTAAGTTTTATTGACGAAATTTTTCCTTAAATAGAGGACGTAAACGTAATAATTCTCGTTCAGTTTGGCGATGTTTTAACATTGGCTATTTCTTTAATTTAATTTTTCTTCGCTTAATATCTTCAGATTTAGCAATTTTTTGATATTTATGTCATTTTTCACTTTGACGGTGGATTTTTTTCGTTTTGATGACTTTTTGTGTTAGTTGTTAGTTTTTGTATTTTAAAGTTTTTGGATTTTTTCGATTTTGGTGATTTTTTTTGGCGTTTTTCCGGTTTGCCGATTTTTATTTTGAATTGTCAGTTTTTAATTCTTAATTATTGTTAAAGACCTTTTGGCTTTTCGAATGCTTTATTTTTTTAACTTTTTTCTTTTAGTTTTTTTCCATATAGAAAATTTTATCGTTTTGTCGATTTTTTCCGTTAATTTCTTTTAATTTCACCATTTTTGTTGCTTTTTTGTTTCGTCATATGGCGTTTAGATGGATTTAGCAATTCTTGTATTTTTATTGACTTTTTCTTTTTAACAGCTTTTTTGTTTTGTCAATGTTTTCTTTGGCAATATTTCCGTTTTGGCTATTTTTAGTCAGTTAAATTTTGTTTTTGAGTTTTTTTTTTGATTTTTGCGATTTTTTGTCAGATTCTAATTTGGTTTGTCAGTTTTTGATTCAAAATGCTTTTTAGGGGCCTTTTGGTTTAGCGAACTTTTCATTTTTGTAACTTTTTTTCATTTAGCGCTTTTTTCCATTTAGGCAATTTTATAGTTTTGTAATTTTTTCCGTAGACTTTTTTCGATTATTTTCTTTTGTTTGCTTTTAATAATTTTTAACTACTTTTTGCTATTTTTTATTTTTCCTTTTAGCAAATTTTTCATTTAGACAATTTATCGTTTTGTTGATTTTTTCGTTTAGGAGATTGTTTTTTTTATTTGAATTTTATTGTTCCTGTGATTTTTTTATATGTGTCTCAAATTCTTCAATTAAGATTTTTTTTCTAAATTTTATGGTAAAAGATATTTTTTGGTTTTTATCGGTGTTTTTGTATATTTTTATTTTAATTTATCGGTTCTTTATTCTTATTTATTTTTAAGACTTTTTGGTTTTGAAATTTTTTTATTTTCAGCAATTTTTTCTTTTAGCGATTTTATCATTTAGGTGATTATTAGGTAAATTTTTTAAGCGTTTAATATCTGATATATTTCTTTTGGTTTGTCAGCTTTTTATTATTTATTGTGAATTTATTATTTTATAATATTTTTTTCTTTTAGCGATTTTTTTCATTTATGTTATTTTATAATTTTTTACACCCTACACCAACATAGATGTTTGGAGTATTATGTGTTTTTGCTTATGCTTGCAACACAAAGAAAAAAATATCAGACCGCTGCCACATAGTATACAATTCGACTCAGGATGACTGGCTGGCTGTCTATTCACGTAAACCTTGTGAACAAAGTACAGGTCGCAATTTAAAGATATCTGGTTGAAATTTGGCAAAAACAATTATTTTAACACAATGACAAACTCTATTGAAATTGGTTATGATGGGTCCATTATTTCACCTAGACGCCATACAATTGTCCTCCCGGAATAGTCGCTTAACGATCATAAATTTCTTAACATTATCAATATTTCAATGAAATTTAGTGCAAAGGTTTTTGTATAAATGTCAATCCTTTATCAAGATCGGTTCATAATTGAACATAGCTGCCAAATAAACCCTCTTCCGGAGGGTAAAATCATAAAATACCATAAAATCATATAGGTGTTAGTAGAAATGCATTGCTCTGTATTTATTTAATCTATTTTATACCAACACTTTGTTGACCTGTGTTGGCCACAGGTCTATTTTTTAGCTCATATACAATGGTGTAGAGTATCATATGGTCGGATTATAGTTTTTTTTATTTATTTATTTTTTGCTTTATGCAATTTGTTTTGTATTTTTTTGTGACTTTTTCTTTCTTTTGTAATTATTCCGTTTTTTTCTCTCTAAATTTTATGGTAAATATTTTCTATATTTTGTGTTCTTTTGTTTATTTTTTAATTTATCGTTTTTTTTTTTTTTGCTTTAGCGACTTTTTTATTTTTAAACTTTTTTTCATTTTGGCGTTTTTTTCGATTTAGGCGATTATATAGTTTAGATAAGTTTCTTTCGGTTTGGCTTTTTTGTTCTTGTTATCTTTATATATTTATTTTGAGATTTTTTATAGTAAATATTTTTTTGGTTTTGGCGTTTTTTTAGATTTTTATTTTGGTTACTCGGTAGTCTTCAATGATCATTCAAAGTGGTGCCAAATTTTCAATTATTTTTAATAAATCTGTATTTCCTAAACTACTGCCACTAATCGTATTATTTATTAAAATTTAAGCTGCATTCATGTCCAACCAATACTCTTTTTTAAAATACTAAAAAATGCAGTTAAATTTATTTTAATCTCTATAAAATCTATAAATATAATGCAGACATTGCATTTTGCTTCAAACTATAGAAATGCTTAACATTTTAAGCTTTAACTGCAATTGTTCCAACTTATAAATAAAATAAATATAATCTTAATTAAATAGAATAAATATTTGTTTGCTTTGCATTCTAAATGAAAAACACAAATACTTAATCTTATTTACCACATTGAAGTTTTAAATAATTTTAATTCCTCTTATAGTCGAAATGTTACAATAACTGTTTTTCTTTAAATTTTTCTTCTTCTTTTTTTTATTCAATAAAATATTTTTTTTTTTCCTTTTTTAATGCAAATACCAAATGTTTGCAACTTTGTGTTCTTAGAAATTTAACAGAATTTCTTTTAATCAAATGCGTAACTTTTGCGTTTAAGTTAAATTTTAAAACAGCCGGCAGCTGCTTAAATTTTAACTTCTTCTGCTCCTTCTTCTTTAGCTATTTCTTTGTGCATATTCAAAGATGTCTTAGCAAGAAGCTGTAGTAGAAGAACGAAGAAGCTTTAATAGTTGTTGTCTGTTAGTTAAATAGAAAAAGGCGTCATGTAGCTAAACATGCAAAGTTATTTAATTTATGGCAATAATCTGTATGCCTGTAGATAATTTTCTGTTGCTTTAACTCTTTTGGAAAATGTTGCTATAGAAAAAAAGTTGTATTTAACTACTGCAAACGAGGCTAAAATTAACCTTAAAGAGGGCAAAAAGAAAATTAATAACAAAAATTGGTTTTTGTTGCTTTAAAAATAGTATTATAAAGCGAAACTTTTTTGATGATCATGTTTTATTTTGTATTTATTAAAAAATAAAATGCGTTTTTAGAATTCTAAAAGATTTCTTTGTCACAATGTTAATGTCTGTCCTTCAGTCTATACATTCGTGTTAAATAGATCTCGAAAATGGCACTTAATTCAGGGATTGTTCAAATTTCAAATGTATATATCTTGTAATGTCAAAGTATGGAATTTTGGGGCCCTATAGCTCTGGTACTAAAAATTTTTTAGGATGCTTTTCTCAAATTGAAAGTGCTATTCTTCTCTGATACACCTCTGAGAAATTTTATGTAAGCCCCACCAGCTTATTAGAAGTTACAGATTTATCTCAAAAACCTCGTCTAATCTATTAATATAAAAGAGTTACGTTACTGAACGATGGGCTGACTGATTCAACATCGTCTAGTCCTAGAGGTATGAAACTCAATCTTAATGGTTCTTATCCCTAAGGAGGGAAATTTAGGGGGCTGAAAAGGAGTAAAATGTGGTAGCCTAATATTTCCTAAACTAATAGAGTTACAGTTATAGTAATTCATTTATAAAATAATTAGAAAACTGTCTGGTACTTTATTGAAAAAAAAGTTTTTTTTTAGGGAGAAAATGGGTAAAAACTATATTTTGGTACTTTTTTGGTACCTTATATATATTTTAGACCTGTAAGTATAGTCATAAAAATGCATCACAATAGTAATTTTTTTTTAAATTGTCGAATACAAGATTCTGGTACTTTTTGGCAAAAATCGTGCTTCTTTTTATAATTTTTTTTAATGACAGAAGCTATGAATATTTTAACATTAGATTCCAGTATAATTTAGAAATTCATTAGAATACACTTTTTTTTACATCCAGAGGAAATAAAAAGTACGAGAAAAGGGGAAAAATCTGAACTTTTCATTTTATTCAAACTCAATAGCGCATTTTTTATAATATAACATTATTTTATAGTACCTTATGTATATTTTAAATATAATAAATAAGAAATAGAATGTACTTCACAATAGTATCAAAGTTTGGTAAATACAATTTTGGTACTTTTTTGGAATTTCATACGTTTAAAAGGTAAAAGTTGTATTTCGTTTTGGTACTTTTTATAAGTGATAAAACTACGAATATTTTAACATCAGATTCCATTGAAAATTAGAAATTTGTTGGACTACAATACTTGTTACATCCAAAAAGAATAAAAAGTACCAAAATGGGGTTAAAATCAGGAAAGTGAATTTTATTCAAATTCAATAACGCTTTTTTTTAATATAACCTTATTATGTTTTAAATCTATAAGAATAGAAATAAAATGTTCATTACAACAGTATTTTATCAAAAATTGGCGAACACTTGTTGGTACCTTTTGGAAATTTATACATTTAAGAGGCAAAAATCGTACTTGTTTTTGATAATTTTTTTATTGACATAAACTATGAATATTTTAACATTAGATTCCAGTTCAATTAAGAAATTCATTGGACTACAGTATTTGTTACATCCATGGCAAATAAAAAGTACCAAAAGGGGAAATAGTATTTTATTCAAATTCAATAATGATTTTTAATTGCACTTTTTTATTGTGTATATGGTACCTTATCTATCTTTTAAAAATGTACACCAATACAATAGTATTTTACAGAAAACTTTTTATTAAAACTTTTAAGGGATAAAAATCGTACCTATTTTCGATAACTTTCTCAAAAAAATATAATTTTCCATTTACTGACAAAAAACATATGAATATTTTAACACTAGATCTTAGTACAATTTAGAAATTCATTAGTAAACTATTGTTGTTACAAGCAGGGGAATTAAAAAGTACCAAAAGAGGAATAAAAACGGGAAATTGAATTTTATTTATATACAGTAATGATTTTTTTTTAATTCAGCTTTGAATTTTTTAATGTATTTTATATTAAACCTAGAAACATAAAATTAAGTATATGGAGTCCTAAGTGAGTAAGTCTTTGTGGTACTTTTTCATTCTTCAAATAGTACTTTTTGAAATTTTTACAATATTGATCGCAGAAATATGAAATTGAATAGCCTATGATGGTAAGAATTTTTGAAGTTACTATAATAATGAACCTACAAATATGAAATCGCAAATGTAGGGCCCAAAGGAATGAGATTTCAGAGAGGAGGATTTGAGGTACTTTTTCGAGCTAATAAAGTAGCAGTGTTTGATAAAAAAATAGTTTTTAAGTTTATATCGAACCTCGAACCATAAGTAAAAAAATATGTTTAAGAGATATCAGCGCAAAAATATGAAATTAAGCTACAAAGGACACCCTGTATTTCTTGTGTTCTTCTCATAACTGTTTCGTTCATTAACCGATTTGGCTCATTTTCAATACCAAACAACCCTTATACAAGATAAATATTTGACCCCAATTTCATCCTCCTGATTTTAACAGACAAGCAGACGGACAGACTGACGGCCGGACTTAGCTAAATAAAATAATAATAACAATAATCGGTCTACATAAATTAATATTGTTATCGTCAATGCTTCTGTTTAAAAGATATCAGCAGAAAAATATGAAATGAAGCTGCAACAGATACCCTGTGTTTCTAGTATTTTGCCTCCAACTTTTTCGTTTATTAACTTATTTCGCTCATTTTAAATACCAAACAAACCTTATATAAGATAAATATTTTAACTAAATTTCGTCCCCATATATTGTTTCGTTCGAGTCCTATCCTGATTTCAACAGACAAGTAGACTGATAGACTAACGGATAGACACAGCTAGATCGATGCAGAATCTAACCAGGATCTAAAAGATATCAGCAATATATTTGAAGAGAAGTATTCCTAAGTACCTGAAGTTGGTGATTTCATAATAAATTTTTACTTCAAAGGACTTTTTATTAAAAAAAAAAATTTAAAGTTTATTTATATCTTTTTATCCTTTTCCAAAAAGTAAAAAATGGTTAACGTTAGATTAATGTTTTTAACTGATATTAACACATAATTTAGTCTATTTTTATTTAGTAACCAACATTAGCACCAAAAATTTAACTTTAAAATTTTTAACATATATATATAGATAGGTTGCTTGGAGTCCGCTTTATTCTTTTGGGGTTAAAATTATATAGTTTGTTTTTTTTTTCTCTCTATAAAGAATTATTGCTTTAGTGTAAATCTTAAGAATTTTTTTTACTCTTTTGATCATTCAAGAAAATCATTCATAAACAAACACTGAATTGAACATTACAGCAATGCACTATAACTACAGCTCAAACATATACAAACATACATTTAACTACTATTGTTTAGCATTTCAACGCCAAATATGGCAATAAATTTTAACGTTTTTTTTTTTTCTTAAATTATTTGTTTGTCTTTTTGACTCTAGCTAATGCGTGATATGAACAAAAAAAAACTGGTGAATAGAAAAAAAAAAACAAATATTTGAATATAATATGATTATCAAAATTGTAATAAATGTTTATTTAAAGAAATAAATATTATTTAAAATAAATGATTAAGAGATATTTATTTTTTATTTGGTAAAAAGCCGCTAAATATAAAAACATTAAATTTATTACATTTGTAATTTAAGTATTTTTTCAAAGAAATTCTCAAATGAGTTTCTTTAAAAGAACAAAAAAAAAAAAGAATTTTTATAATTTTATTTATAAAATTATATAAAACCCACACTAAGACTTTTGTTTTTGTAGTTAAAACACTTTATTAAATAGTTTTAGCTTTTTTTCTGCTTTTAAGTCATAAACAGTTTACAGTTATTATGTTTAAAATTTATACATATTTTTTGTATCTACGTCAAGAGAATAAAATAAAAAAAAAAAAAACAAATAAAACCAACAGCCAAAAATAAAATCAGATAAAAATTCTAGTTTAAGAAAAAAATAGAAAGAAACTGAAATGTTTTTTTTTCAACGTGTTGAATATTTGTTTAAGGCTCATTATTCTAATAAGTTTAATAACAGTTAATCTGTTAACACAATTTCTTAACAAAGCCACATTTATTGATGTCAAGTTTACAAAGATGTGAATGTTGTTTATAAAAAAAAAAACAATACATAAAATATAGGTTCACAATTATATAGTTTTGTGATTCACTTTTTTTTCAAATCAATTTTATGTTAATTTGATAGCATTTGTTATTTAACTGTAATATTTTGACATCTTTATTGTTACGATTTGTTAGGGTTTTGTTTTGAAGGAAATTAAGAGGTTTTTGTTGCGACTGGGATTAAAAGTTAAAGAGCTTAAGTAATAAATAGAAATCTCTTCATTTCTGTGTACTCTTTATAAAAAAATATTTGGGGTAACAGAATTTTAAAAATTAAAAATAAATAAGAGATAATAGAGTTTTTGAGAGAGTTTGTGACATCTTTTAAACAATGCTTCAATTAGGGGAAAATATATCGAGCCTTAATCGCCAAAATGTCCTAAGTGCAGAACACAAAACTATACAGGAGAAGCAGTTTTTACACAATGTAAAATGAAATTTTGATAGATAATGTAAATGCTTTAAAGTGCAGATTTTCATCAAAATACGAATTGCTATAATATGGTAGGTTACGATACTTTGTCAGCAGTGTTGCCAGTTTAGGCTTTTTATTCTAGTAGAATATTATAATTATATTAAAAAAACTCTATAGGAACTATGGATAATAAATGTGTTTTTTCATATATTAGCTTTTTTCAGGCTTTAATTTTTGGAACATTTAACCCTTTCTGACCTTTTTTAAAGTCCAATTTATTATCTTTTTCTCTCAATTCCTGGCAACACTGTTTGTCAGTCAGAGCTCGATATAAACGCAAATATTTTGTTAATAAATTTGTCTCACCTAAACTACTACTCGCATCGAATTAAATTGTAAGGAAGAGTTGTAGAGGAGGACCCAAGCCTTCAGGAAAATTATAGTGTAGTCACCCTGTGATAATACACTATAAGCTACAGGGTGTCAACTATGACTATCAAGAGTATTTGTAATAAATAAATCTGAATCACCTAAACTACTGGTCGGATTAAATTGAAGTGTATGGAAGAGTTATAAAGGAAGACCTAAGCTTTCAGAAAAATAATATCGTAGTAACTCTTTGGTAAAACAAGGTAAGCTACAGGCTGTCAAAGTTGACAACCTCGAGTATGTAAAAGTTTAAAAAAAAATCGTAACTTCTACAAATGAAGTCTGATTTTATATTACTGGAAAGTACTTGGCAAGATAAAGGAAAAATGAGTATATTTATAAAATATGTCTTATACCCCGTTTTTGTAAGACAACTGAAAAAATCGACTGTTCAATACGTATGGAAAACAACAAATAAATTTGAAATTTATTCCATACATATTGACGACACAAATTTTTCGTTTGTGTTATAAAAACACTAGATTACAGTTAAAAAGATATTAAATATTGAATTTTTGCTATTTTGCCTCAATTTTCTTTAGTGTTTCGCTAACAAGTTCGGAGGTATATGAGGTCAATTTTTTTTTTAAAATATTTTGTAATTTATCACATATTACAAAAAATATACTGAAAGAAGTTTTGGGTTATCCCAATTCGTCAAAAAGTGAAAATTATTAAAATTCTGCACTTTGAAATTAGTATGAAAAATGGCTATTTTTTATCCAATTTCAATTAAATTTAAAAAAATTTTCTATATTTCAAAAGACAGGGTTTTATAAATGGTTAATCAAGAAATTTTAAATTGATTTATGTTTGCGCCCTACATTCAGCATTGGTCTAGAATGGCAAATTAAATTAATTTAAAAATAGTCACGCGAGCTTTTTTTAAATTTGGTGACCACAATTATCCAAGAAATAGATTTAAAAATATTTTGCACTTAAAACGAATGTAGGAGAGCAAATTTCATGAAAAAATTCAACTATTTAAACGACTTTTTTTAATTGTGTAAAAAAATCATATTGGCATAATATTTTCGTTATTATTTCTTATTTTTTATTCCTGCAAAAATCATTTAAAAAGCTTAACCAATAAATTTTTAAATAATGTTTAGAAGCTGATTAATAAAACAATGTTATCAAATAAAAATATTAAATTTAGTATACAAACTACAAACTACACTATGTAGTTGGTAGGTATTTTTCAAGATTTTATTATTTTTCTTTAAAACGAAAGTTATTTCTAAAAACAACAACAAAAAACGCTTTAAAAGTACTAAAATATGTCCTTAAAATTAAAAAATAAACTCTTAAAATGTTGCTCTTTTTGAATTTTTTTTTAGTAATTTACATACTTAAAATCTCTTTTTACCTTTCACCACAGGTGTAAAGCGTATATAAGATTGTCATGCCATTTGTAATTTTCCGATTTTTTTTTCGGAGAGCAAAAAAAATTAACATATTCTGAGTCCTTGTAAAAATCGCAAAATATGTTCTTAAGAATAAAATAATAAGCTCTTCAAATATTATTTTCGGAACATTTTTTCCTTAGGTTTTTATGTGTCCTTGTAAAAACAATGATAATTGGATCATATCCGTTTACCCTTGTGTTGGTTCAAGTGGTGTTTATGAAACCCACCGATAACTGATATATGGGCAATTATCAAGCATTTTTAATCTGGCTGAAACTCACTTAAATCCTTAATAACTATTATGGTATTGATTTATTGAACAAATTGGTTACAGGTCGGTACTCACAAGTCTTGAAACTAATATAGTGCAAAATTTTAGCACAATAGGTTGCTTTTTCTAACCAGCATTGTTGTTCAAAGTCTAAAAACTTTATCAGTTTTTCTATGTTTTTAAACTTTGTTTAATATTTATAATTTTTCTACAATTTCTGTTCGTGAATTTATACTTATTGATCTTATTCAGTCATAAGTGCTCTCAACTGAATAAACAAATTTGGAATAGGAGTTGATGCAATTGTGAGTATTATGCGCTATATTCCGTTGAGGTGACCGAAATAGTCAACGTAGTAGATAGTCTCATGGACTGGAAAACAAGTGAGAACATTTTTCAAAAAGTTAGTTTTTCGCGAGGCACATTCACATTTTCATATGGAGTTTCTTGAATCACTGCGTGAACTTATTTTTTGCGATTTTACATAACAAAATCGGAGGAGCATTAAAAATTGATTTAAAACAAAAATTTTATGGACTTTTTGAAAATTATGCAAAGATTGCACTTTTGTATTTTTATATAGAAAATTGCAATTGAAACAAATATTGGATATATATAAGAGTGGCGATAAATATAATTGATTGGGATCATAAATTTAAGTCAAATATCGTTGATAATTGCAAAAAGGGACACTTATATCAAAACACATTTCGCTTAGGCACATCCTGTGGGCAGTAGTAAGTGTTTGTTATGCTTAATAGAAATTCGGTGGCGCATCAAAAAATTTTGAGAGATACAAATTTTATGGGCCAAGAAATATTTATTTTTGTTAAAAAAGGATCACAAAATTAAAAAGAATTTCTATGAAATAAACTCTAACAAAATATATTATCAATCAATATATACACGCAGAGAAAAAATATGGTTCTGGTGACCATAAACTAAGAACAACATACTAT